>OVBJ01000246.1:0-71217 GCA_900406535.1 Noccaea bulbosa | reverse complement strand
AAAGTTAATTATCATTTCAGATTATATCCCATACAGAACAGAGTTCTTTCAGATTAGAATTGCAAACATATTTCAATACTTTAGAACAATAAAAATATTTTACCAAATGTTGTTATTTAGTCACATATTTCAATAGTACCTAAATCCAAAAATTATTCCTTTTTTTTTTTTTTTCATAAAGTTAGCATCTATACTAATATTAGATTGGTGGAGAAAGTTAACCTAGATCATTATTAACTTTTAAGACAAGTTTGTCTTTTTTTTTTTGTAACTCTTCTTTCTATATGAAACAAAATTATTATGATAGAAGTTTAGCTAATTCTCAAAAACCACATTCAAGAATTTGTTTGTATTGGTATTTAATATATTAGAAACAAAATGTTATTCAAAATGAGTTTTCGTACGATTTTCACACATGGTCAAGACAAACATAATTATCACAATAAATTAACTAGGTTTGGTTTATTACGATGATTACGCTGATAATATTGTTTAGATGATTTACTCTTTGCAGAAACCCAATGGCGGCCTGTAACAAAACTTTAAGGTCGATGTGATTTGGGATTATGAATGTGGTTGGACTACTAATGAGAGATATCTTTGGAATCTTAATTAAGAAGAGGATCGAAATTTCTCTTAAAAAGGTTAATGTAAAATTGTCTTCTCGTGAAAGATCGACATTCTATTTAATCATCTTGAAAATCAAAAGTCAATTTTCATTTCCAGGGTTTCAATTTCATTCGAGGTCATGAATCCGTCGACGAATTTTAACTCAAGCTCCGACTGGTTACTCTCTCTTCTCTTTTTTTATCTGTGTCGCTTGTATGTGCGATTAGGAGGCAATTTGTTCTTAGTTGTGCTCTTTCGCCGTCTCCTGATTGTTTAGATGATTTACTCTTTGTTTCTTTAATTGCAGTAACACGAGGGAGGAGGACCCAAAATATAGAGTATATGTGATATGGGATTATGAATGTGGCTGGATTACTAATGAGAGATATCTTTGGAATCTTAAGAAGAGGATCGAAATTTCTCTTAAGAAGAGTAATGTAAAGTATTATGTGGGAACTATCACTGCAGTTGGTCCACCATTTGGAGCTAAGCGTAAGGAGTTTAGAAAATATCCAGAGATTGGACACCTCTGTACATCGGATGAGAACATACACTGTGATGAAGAAGGCTGTAAAATTAGGGCTGTACATTCCCACGACCCAGCAGACGTGGTATAAATGTCCCTTTCTAAATTGATTTTTGCAAGAGGTCTATAAAACTATAAGCTCAGCTATTTGTTTATTTATCTGAAATACATAAAATAATGGTATTATCCATTCATAACAGTTTTGTATTTTGATGTATAATCTCACTCCATCAAATTTTCCGTCTACTAGTTTTGGATTTAGCAAAAGATTTGAAAGTTGGTGTATTATACGAGTAAACTAGTCTCTAACTAAAATACGGTCAGTTGGTATATAGAAGGTTCATATACGAAAAAACAAAAACTTTAAAGAAACAATAATTTTATAATCATAAAATTTTTGATGACAGATCGTATTATATTATATTATTTTATCAAAAGAAAAGTAGTTTGCTTTTTTGGCAGTTTGTCTTTTAGTCGTTTTTTGAAATTTCAGTATATTTCATGGCCAGATTGCAATCAAACTGAGACCAAATTGCAATTACCACGAAAACCGCTCTAACCATCGGTCCCACCGCAACATAACAATAGCAAAGATTTGGCCATTGGGGCGCGCACAACAAATTGCTGTATCAGAAAAAACTTTCTTAAAACGCCAATTAAAAATAACGGTCAAATCAATTTATTACGTCATCGAGTCGATTCTCCTTCACGCCATCTCTCTGCACTCTCCCACAAAAGAACCCTAGTTCGCATAAATCCCTAGGTTTCACGTGATTCTAAATCCCTAACTTTTGCTAAAGGTGAAATTCCGCTGGGTTCTGAGGATGTCATCGCTGAATTGAAACACCACACGCTAATTCAGGCTTTGATTTCACGAGGACCTCTCGAGGAGAAGAATTCGGATCTCGAAGGGTGTAAGATTTCAGCAGGGGTGTTCGATCTGTGGCATGTTTTGGTTCGTTTCCTAGAGCGGCCCTGCAAGCTTGGGCTTTCGGCCCTTGATTTTGCAAAAAATGTCATTTGAAGGGATGGTTATCGCTAGTTTCACTTACTTTAGAGGTCGTGGGTTCGATTTTCGCACTCTACCAATGATAAATATATTATTTTTTTAACTTAAAAATATTAATAAATTGCCCAATTATTTTTCCTGGCTTGTGGCCTCTTGATTGTCATTTGTCAGGGACGGCACTTTCCTTTTCCAAGTTCAGAATCCAACTTTGAACGAATCAAAAATTCAATTTTTATTTCAAAAAATGATATTGAATTAAACAAATCTAAGAAAATAAAATATAGTAATACGAACCGACCCAAAATCTCAAAAAAATTAAAACAGGCTTAAGTCTTCCGTGACGCAATTTTCAGTTATCACAGTTGCTGATGCCGTTAGTTTGTCCAGTGTTATTTTGCACTCCACTGTAACGGTCATTGTCCACGTCGTAACGAGACTAGCCACAAATTTAACTGGCCCTTTAATTCTGAGGTCAAGCGGCACTTTTCCTTTCTTCTGCGATTCCGTTAACTCTTTGCGCGACGAGCTCGTTAACTGGACCCTCGATCCCCTTAGTTTCGTCACCATCACCGTTACATTTTGCGCCGGCTGCTTAAAGGCCGAAAACTCGCCGCCCCCTAGTTTGATCCCGTCGTAGAAAAGCTCAGCCGAAGTTCCTTTCCCGTAGATCAAACCGAGTTTACCGTTAACGTTTTTAGAGCGCACCTTGAGTTTGATTTCCGGAGACATTGGAGACGGTGACGTCAGATTGACTCCGGAGAAGGAGACTCCACTCACGGAGTAGCTTGGCTTATGTGGCCGGTAAACGAGGAAGAGGATCACGACGACGAGGGCTGCTATGACAAGAAGGACGATTAAGGCGGCGAGAAAAGAGCAGCAACATCGGCGACAACTGGATCGATTGGGTTTCTGGCGAGAAAGGTACTCGTAACGGTGAGCATTCTCCGGCGGAGGGATGCGGTAAATCTGTTCCCTGGGGATTTGAACAAGGTAATTCCCTGGAGGCGGCTTCGGTTTCTGAGATTCGACGGAGTATCGGCTCGAACTACTATCGTTGGTGTCAATCGAAATGTGCTTTATCCTGCGGCCGGCTTTGTCGATTACGAATCCGCCGGAGTTTCTCGGCGATCGTTTGTAGCTATCAATGGTGTCAATCGATTGATGTTTTGCTCTGCGTCCGTCTTTGTCGGTTACGAATCCGACGGAGTTTCTCGGCGATCGTTGGTAGCTGTCGTTGGTGTCAATCGATGGACGGTTTGCTCTGCGGACATCATTCTCTGTTACATTTCCGCAGGCGTTTCTCGACGATCGTTGGATGTTCTGGTTATCGTTGATCTCGCCGGCCATTTCTCGGCGATGAATACAAGAGCTAGAGGGAAAAAGAGAGTTATGATCAAAATGCGAAGCAGAGAATGGATATTTGATTGCGTGACTGATGATTGATTGACTGGGGAAGTAAATTGTCGATTTTCAATTCATTTGATTGGTCCAACGTTTTGTTTTTGTAAAGAAAGTGGATAAATCTGAAATTACGACGTGATTTCTTGAATAATTTCAGGGATTCTGTGAGAAAGTTATTAATGATGATTTGATGATATCTAGTAAATCTTTCTATTGGTGACCACTATAGTAACAAACGAATGGGAAAGTGTAATAGCTATGTAATATATTGGTCAACGTAAATTTCCAACAATAGAAATAAATTTGAAATTAGGTGAAATGAAATAAATAAAAAAGCAATTGAACAAAAGAAAAATTGAGAAATGAAAACAAAGATTTTCAGATGAGGGAATGTGAAAACAATAGAGTCTGGGCCCTTGTCTAGGACGCTTACTTCTATCAGAGCCCAAACCAAACACAAAATACAGTCACTAATTCAAATCAACTTGATGAAGTACTTTGGAATGGCTTATTATGAAACCTAATCTTCTCCATAGCTACAACAAAGTGTATTAATATGGAGAGATGAAAACTGTTTCCAATGATAGCAAAAAAAAACAAAACAAAAAACAAGAAAACTGATGAAGCTCTTTCTTTATTCAATCCAAGGCATGGACAAGTTTCCCTCTTGATTCTGCAGATTGTTCTCCATTCTCACTGCTTCCTCATCGCCATTGAAGCCAGTAGGTAAGACTAAACCAAGAGCATGATTCATCGCCGAAGTCGACGCACTCATATTACTATTAACCAAACCAAACCGGTTATCAGAGACATAGACATTGTTGTTACCTCCTCTTTGTGCTGCTTTTGGTCTGTAGAGATTGTTGGATGGATTAAACTGGTCTTGAATGCTCTGAAACTGCTGCATTTCCTCTTCAATCTCCGGTTTGGTAACATGACAACCCCGGTTATAACCCGGATAAGTAACAACTAAACCGGGCATCATATTATTAGGCTGTTGGTAAAAAGCAATGGCTTTGTAAGGACAAGCCCTCTGGTGGTTCTCTCTCAAGACCCTGTCGTTGAATCCCATCTGTGGTTGGCTATAAGGACAGAGACTGTTCTCACACGTTAGGGCTGGTTGTTGTAGTGATATCCCCAAATCTCCTTCTTCAAACCTCCTCTTGTTGTAAAAGCTGTTGCCGTGTTCAGGATAATGCTGACTGAGACGAAGATGAGATCCAACACTTCCTTCAACATCATAATCTGCAGATTCAGGGAACAGAGCATTCGTCTCCCCACCGGTTCCAGGAACAGGAAAATTAGAAGCGTTACTCTCTTCGCCAGAAAAGTGATGACGATGAGCTTTACCAGCAATGGTCTTCTCCCTGTTAAGAGCAGCGAGCCATAAAGAGCCTTCTCTTGATGTCATTCTCTCCTGCAAACTCTTAGAACGTCTCACAAAGTTTGGTATGTTGTTAATGTCTTTAGCCATATGTCTGATCACACCAATCAAGACACCGACTTTCCACACCTTCTTGAGGTCATGAGGCTTCTTGTATGGAGGAGGAACTCCTCGAAAGTCCTCCGGTAAAGCCAGATCTTCCCACCATTCTTCTTCACCGGTTGGCCACCACGGCGGCGTCACGCCTTTCTCCAGCGGGTATCGCCTCTGAGGAGGCTTGCAATGAGGCATCAACGCAGACAAAAGAGCTCCGAGAGTTGTGTCTTGCAGCTCAAGCAACTTCTGTGCGGTGGAGTCTCCACTCTCTTGCCCTAAATCACCTCCATCAGAGGAATTGAGCTCTCTTTTGTGCTTCGCTATCGCAGCTGGTCCGTTCCTGTCAAACCTCACTTTGTCTTTCCACCACTCACGGAGATTATCCGAAGATCCCGCTACTGTTTTCCCGTTCTCGAACACGATCCCGTAGACAAAGCCTTGAGCCTTACAACGCTCCATTGCCCTGGACATGTACTTCAAGACCCCATCTTGTGCCTGGTACATGAGTCTCTTCCGCGACTGTTCTTGAAACTCTGGACGATCATCAGCTGGCTGCTTCAACCCGATCTTGGACATCTCCTTAAGCCGCTTCAGACGCTGTCTGTCTTTCCAGATCTTCTTCTCGAGCTCATCTATTTCCATCTCTTCATCAGTCAGGTCGTCGTCCGAAGCCGTACGCGAATCAGAACGCGCATCTCTTTCCGGAGATGGAGGAGGCACCGGGTTTGACATTAATCCCCGGAAAATCACTGAGTTGTTGTTGTACAAATCCATAGGAGAGAAAGCCCTGCAAAAAAAAAGAACATAAACTATGGTTCAGTTCAAGAATGATATTGCAATACAAGAAAAGAAAACAGAGACTTTGAAAGTAATTATTTAGAGATTAAATTTGTGAGATAAGAGTCATATGAATATAAAGGTTTAGAGATCCAGTTTCAGTTAGTTATGATTTACGCTGCAATATAGAAACGACGACTACCAAAAGACTAAATACATGCTATAGGTCGGTATAGGAAGAGAAGGTAAAAGGGAAATGCACAGACAAAATTATTAATGGTTTTTTATCATGTAATGATTGTACAGTTAAAGAATAAGTTTTTTTGTAGTGTTTAATGAATTTTCCNAAAAAAAAAAAAAAAAAAAAAACAGTTTAGTCCTTATACTATTGAATTAATCGATCTTGAAAATGTGAAAATGGAACTATCTGACAAAATATTTCAGAGACAAGATCATACAACAAGCCAGAAAGAAAATAAAAAAAAACCATGATAGATGTTAAAATACTTTTACAAGCAGAAAAGAGACGTAAAAGCAAAACAAAACAAAAGAAACAGAATCTACGGAAGAACATAAAATTACCCTAAAAACTCTTGAAGACCTTTTTGTTGCTTTGGCCTCCAAATTCAAACCAAAGAAGCCACTGACCCCAGCCAGAGAGACAAAGACAGAGAGATAGAGAGACAGGAATATAATGTGTGTATGTGTATATTATGAGCATTAAATAAGAGACTGTGAAAGGGTGGTAGAGCACTAGAAATTATACTAAACGGCACAAAACTTGTTGGAAGGATATAGTAAAATTTCATATTTATCTTCATAGAGTTTCATTCCAATTTAGTCCAGATTTTCTTTCAAAAAAAAAATAGTTTATAAATAATGGAAAATTATTAGGTCCACAAAATTTGAATTTTCGGCTAAGCTTATTATGCGAAATATGATAATATTTTGTTTACTATAAAAATCAAATACCGAATGTAGAAATAACTTTTAAAACGCATAAAACTAATGGTTTTCGCGCTATAAAATCACTGATGTTTAAATGATAATTTTTGTAATGAAACATGGCACATACTTTCAAAATGAAAAAAACAAGTGTTCATATTATTATGAAGTCGCACGAAAAAACTAATAGTTTTAATACTGCGAAATTAACAATGTCTAAAATTTTAATAATTTTTTTACATAAAAATAGTGTGTAATCTTAAAAGTTAATTAAAAATGAAAAATCATTTTCAAAGCGCACAAAAATATTGTTTGTGTGTGCTTTAAAATTGATGATATATAAATAAAAGTTTCTATAAATAAATATAATGCACATTCTGGTTTCTTTTTAAAATAAAAATGTAACTTTTTAAAAGCACAAAAGTGAATGATTTTTGTATGTTTAAACAAAAATGTATGAATTATTAAATATGTCTAGTAATTAATATTACTAACTCTTATGATTTCGGTAATAAACTGTATATCATTTACAAAAAAAAAAAATTGTTAAAAATATTATTTGTAACATACATATTTTTTTTCTAGGTAAAACTAAAAAGCAGAAAAAATCATTGTTTTCACATTAAAAGGCTGGCAGGGTTGGGAAAAAATGGAAAATAAAAGTTGGCAGCAGTCACTAAAATTTATTATCATACATACATTTCATTTTATCAAGATATGTTGAGATTTATTTAAATTACCAATATTTGCAAAATTCCTTAAAATAACTCAAATTTTTATGGTGAGATTTTATTTCTATAATAAAAATTTCAAATTCCCAGCTTGATTTCCTTTTAAACATGTAAATATTCTTTGAATGTCACTAACTTTGTTTTTGTCAGAGAATGTAACTAACTAAATCACAAATACATCTTACAATAATACTTTATGTCTTTATAAACCTTTACTTGAATTTTGTAATTTGCTGTTGATATCCTATTTTGTCATTTAACTAAACTCTTGCTTGAGATTTCGTAATCTGCATGTAGAACATATCTTATTTGCTACTAAAATATTGAAATATAGTTTCGCTATGTACATAAAGTTAGAATCTTCGACAAAAAAATAGAATCAAAATTGTTTTCTAAATTTGGCGCCGTACTAACAAGTGACATCTATGATTGTCGGTTTATCAATGCAAGATGTAAGTTCTATACACATAAATTAGTTAATAAACCATGAATGGTTGACCCTTGATTATTGATGATAAATTACTTAACTGTTTGTATAACGGTCAAAGTGCTAGATGATGTTAACAACAAAAAAAGTGCTAGATGATAGAGAGTTGGCAATGAAACAGGTAATTATTTCATCTATTTTAATGGTTTATCCTATAGATATCAACTAAATATCCAAATTTCATATTTGTTTTTTGAGTTCGAATGAAATATAGGACAACTATAAAGTATACGGTATGGCCTTATTTAAAAAAAAATCAATGAAAAACAATACCAGCATGATGTTATAAGAAAATTTCATCTATTTTAATGGTTTAACCTATAGAATGTCAACTAGATATCTAAATTTCATATTTGTTTTTTGAGTTCGAATGAAATATAGGACAACTATAAAGTATACGGTATGGCCTTATTTCAAAAAAAAAAAAAATCAATGAAAAACAATACCAGCATGATGTTATAAAAAAAATTATAACATAATAATCTAATGTTTTATTGGAGAAATGTGTGGAAGAGGTGCAGTGAATAGAACCAATAGGAGAGCACACGAGTGCCACGCAGGCACGTTTCGTCGCCAGCAGTGATTCTCCAATCTGTCAAAAACGTGTCTCCCGGGATTTTTTTGTCGGCTACTCCACAATTATTGAAACCCTCGTCGTCGTTTTTCTGATTGTATATATAATAACAAAACAGAGCAATGCTTTATATATTAACGTGAAATATGCAACTATCTATCGTACACCTTAACCAACCAACGACCACTCGTAAATTTTTTGTTTTCTCCTTGATTTAGCCTATACGCCTTAGTGCCCATGCATTTCGGATGGCCACCAAAATGATTCAAATTCGAATCGTGATGAAAATTCATGAAATCGTACATCTACGGCTTTATGTTTTAAAATTATAATATACACACCAATGATAATTGTTAAAACTGCCATTTGCTAATCAATCCGTAGAAAATCCATAGTGATCGGTTTGATATGTTATATGGCGACATTTTGATTGATTCACATTGTCAGCTTAATAATAACATTTTAAAGATGATGCTTATCAAACTCTATTATAATTTTCTACCAAACCCAGACATTGATGCTTTTGTAAGCTTTCCTTCATAGTTCACTAATGTGCTCTACTGTCGGCGATTTGTATATATAACTTTTCATGTTGCTCAAATTGGCTCCAATTTATTTGATTACATATGCTTGTTTAAAAGTTCACTTGATTTTTTGCTTTTGTCATTTGAGTTGTAAATATAACTATGGATTTTGAATTTGTGAGAAGTTTTGGAATTATATGAGATCATATCTCGAAAATAGTAATTAACCGTAGTTCCAAAGAAAATTAGGCATATCTAAAGTGTAGTAGCTACATTAGTAATGTGTCCATAATGTAACAAATCAATTGCACTCATGTCTGTAGTTTCATGGAAACAACGTAAAACCTCAAAATAACGACTCAACGATTGTCATGTATATATAACAACACATTTTTATCTTTGGAATGCCTTAAGGTTTTAGCAACGCCCAAGCCAATATATTACAACTATTATTGTATACATGAATCAAATTTAGCAAATAGCAACATTCTGAATTGTGTAACAACATCGAGTATTCCGGTTTAGTTTTATTACACTTGAATAACTTCATCATATTCCTCTCGGTCAAGATGGTTGAAATAAAGTGGTGAATCAAACCAGACCAGAATAACCGCTATAACAGACTAATCAACTATACCAATAACACGAAACAATATTCGGTTTACACTTTACAACACACAACACAACCAAAACAATTAAGTAGACTCAAATGCCGCCATTCAAGTACTGATTGGATCGTAACCTACTAAGGCCGGTTCCGGTTGATGAGGAATTTTTTGGTTAAACCGCAACCCAGCGCCTCATCAGGTATCTTACCGATCCGGTTTAATCCCTCCGCGAAAACCACACCCATACCCATATGCAAATGCGGTTCGATGTGGCAATGGAAAAACCAAACCCCAGGATTGTTCGTTACGAATCTTAACGCCGTCCATCCGTACGGGTACAACGACACCGTATTCCGTAACGGCGGATTCTTCAGATTGTACGTATTCTCGTCGATTCCGGGTTTGAATTTTCCTTCGCCGTAACCCAAAACCCAGAAATCGTGGCCGTGAAGATGCCATGGATGGATCTCGCTGCCGTTTCCGTCTAAGACGTTCGCGTTCTGGAGAATCACGTCGACGGTCACGTTGAACGGGAACATGTAGATCCCGTTTCCTTGAGTGGTGTTACGATATCGCGGCGGATTCATAATGTCGTAATCCATCGAGAAACTCTTGGGCGGCGATTTCCAGTTGAACCCGCTTTTCAATTTGTATTTGACGGATCCGAGATACGGCGTTCCCGGAACCGCAAGAGAGACGTTGTTGAGAGCCCACTTCGTGAACCCGTCGATCAGATTCTGAGTGTTGAGGAGGATCAATCGTTTGTTGAATTTCCGGGGCGGCGACTGAGATCCCATCGCGGCGAAGATCTTCTTCGAGAAATTCTTGCTCCGTTCGAAATCGTTCCATTGCGGAGTTACCGGCGGCGGAGAAGAAGGTGGTTCGGAAGACGGCGCAGTTGCGTAATTTAAAACAGTGAGTGCCGGAGGTGTCTTGGGTTTACGACCGCGGACGCCGACGGAAATCCAGTAGTTTTGAGAAGGGTCGTGGTCGGTTGTGAGAAGGACGGAGTAGCTCTCGCCGGAATATATATCGATATCGTCGGTGACGAACGGCGTAATGTAGTTGCCGTCGGCCTCTACCACCACTAGCTTGTGTCCCTACGCGTGTAAAAAAACAAACACACGTGTGATTAAAACGCATTTTTTCTGTGTTTTTTTGTTCCCCAAAAAAAAATTGAATAAAAAGATGTTTATAATTTGATACTCTTGGACCAAAATCAGGCCTTGTAAATGGGCCTATATATCACAGCTCGAGAAGTTCTCTATACCAAACGGCTCTTTAATTTATCACAAAACAAAATTTAAAAAGTCTTAGTAAAAACTTAATTTCAATTTTCTTAACAATGATTTAAAAATAAAAACAAAATTTTGATACACAGAAATGATATTTATCTCTTTATTTAATTTATAACTGTAAAAACTCCACAAATTGATGCTAAGATGTGTCTACTAAAAGTCTAAATTGGTTAATTTTACATTAAAATAGAAAAATGTCTATGCAGAATTGCTATATTTTCAGTTGAGCCAAACTGGATTGAAAAAGGAGTTGGGTTTCAGTAAAGTAAGTAAGATCAGTTTTCAATCAACCTAGTGTGAGTTGTGAGTTGTGACTGAGACAACTCTAACAAGAACCCTCTATCTACGGAACGATTTATGTACACATCTCACTATATCTATAAAAATTGTGTGGTGTAAAATTTGACAACATGCTATGCAAAAAGATGCAATATCTAGAAGGACCTAGTCCATCACTTTTGCTCTGCAGTCTAAGTACCAACTCATATAATAGTCTGGTACAATCAAAAGATTTTATGGTGGCCCATCATTCTTTTTTAATTTATTTTGCTTTTCGTTTGTTTTTTCCTTATAAATTATTGCTGGTTTTATTTGTCACGTCCTTTTTATATAATTAAAGAAATTGCCCTACTACTTTTGTTTGTGGGTTTGGACTTTGGAATTGCCAAATGATATGACCCATAACGAAAACATGTTGATTTTTTTTTGGTCAACATATAAAAAAGGAATGGTTGATATTATTATGCTTTGTTTTTATAGCTAAGGTTAATTCTTCAAATGATTTTTCTCTCTGAACTGATGTCTACATGTTATTACTATTATTCTTATTATTTTCCCACAATTTTAATTTTCTGATAAATTTCTAATGAATTAAGAAATTGTTGAGAAGGAAATAAAATTGTAGGAAATGCAAAACCTGAACAGCCAAGTTGAGGGAGGCAAGAGCGGTGGCGCTGGCGAGTCTGATTCGATAAGTCTTGTTAGGCTCCACGTGGAGTCTCTGTGGTGCGCACTGATCTCCGTCTTTAAACTTGCAACTTGGTAACGATTCGTTGCTAAATTGCGCCGCAATTGAACAATTGAATTGTCCCCTCCCATTTATCAATATGCTCTTCAATTTCAAAACAAAATTTAATTTAAAAACTTTTATAAAAGAAGTCTAATTTCACTGTTGACTTAGAAAAGGGCCTCTATTTCCCACAATACGTCCTTTTTTTCCGGTCGTAGCAAAAGAAAAATCTCAGTATTATCCGCACTGAAGGAAAAAAATAACTATTCGTTAAAAAAAAAAAATAGCTAGAAAGCCAATATTTCCAGCTGTGTATATGTCGCTCGTGCCTATTGCTCTAAGTCTTAATCAAATCTCCACTATGAAAAAGGAGAAAAATGGACCTACTTTAGAAAGAAAAAAAAAAAAAAACACTAAACTGATGATAAAGTAAAAATTAAAATACTTTTTTTAGTAAGAAAGCAAAAAAAAAAAAAAAAAAACCTGAGCTTCACCGATCCAACGCATGGGTTTGGAAGAAAGACCGAGTTCTTGGGAGAGAATACTCTCATGCCACCAGTCGCTTAGTAAGAGATTAAACTCCCCATCGTACGTCAGTGGCTCCCTTTTTCCTTCGGCCACGTCCACAATCAACGATCCGTATAGCCCTGCTGATCTCTGCATCCCGTAGTGTCCATGGTAGAAATGTGTTCCCGGCTGCACCGTGTTCCAAACTACATGTTAATTACTTCTTATTTATATTTTTTTTATTTTACCAAAAGAAAAACAAGACATAATAGTAACAAAAAGAAATTACCTTATCAACAGTGAAATTGTAGGTAAAAGTCTCGCCAGGATTGATGGCACATTGGGTAACTCCCGCTGCTCCATCTGCCCATGGACTTCCCAACTGCATTTACAAAACGCAGTTAGTTTTTTTCACTAATCTACTTTTTATATAATTTAAATATACTATCTTAATCTAGTTCAAGATATTCTTTTATTTTATGATGGAAATGGAATATACAAGAAATAGAGTAGTGTCATAAGCCACAAAGGCACAAACGAATTTTAAACGTGATCTCCTAGAAAAATGCACCAAGTTTAGTTATTAAGTGCTGTAACAATTTAAAACAACAAGTAGCGTCCAAGAAACCAACTTCCGAAGAAGACTCATAAATTCAGCGAGTGAATAGAGAATAGATAGAGTCATGACATGCATGGCATGTGCTTAGAAACCATTATTTGATCTGCAATTTTGCCCATTTTTCTTTATAATTTGTCCTCGAATGACAAACTAGGTAATATATATCTGTACAATGGAAACAATTATTTACTTAACAAAAAAAAAAAAAAACAATTATCAATTATGTGATGCTTAAGGGTATGAAAAAAAAAGGGTATGAAAAAACAAACACAAGAAAATGTAAAATCTGAATGAGATCAAATGGTGAGTGATGATCGATTAGTGTCTCAATTCCTCTACTGTTTAGGATCCGTTTATTCACAAAAGAAAATGAAATATACAAAACAATTTCGGGTATTTAATCCAATAAACTATAAATGTAAAGAACGTTTAAACCTCAGAGACTAGACTAAGATTTTGGTTTAGAATCCCCTAAGTATTATTCAAAGTAAAGTAGAGAACCTGACGAATCCCATGCCAATGAATAACAAGGCCTTCGGTGGCGAGTTTGTTGGTGAGATGGACGACGATGGTGTCTCCGGCGACGGCATTTATAGTGGGGCCAGGAAACTGGTCGTTAACGGTCATGACCATGCCTTCTATGCAGTCAGGCCACCTGAACTTGTACTCAACCTCCCAATTATACTCTCTCACGGCGGCAGACGCCGTGTGAGTCAAGATAGCCACCACCGCTATCCACCACATACCCATTGATGGCTTATGTATGTGAATGATGATGTATGCTCATCATAGATATATATATAGAGAGAGGAAGAGAGAGGAATAGATAATGCGCAAAAATCATCGATTGGGTTTATTGGTCAAAAAGGATTTTTATTTTTCTTTATTTTTTGGGTTTTTTAGTTTGGTCACAAGATTTATGGACAAAATTATGATCGTGTAAACAAATCAAAATATTTCAAGAAGATTCGGAATAGTAGGTGGTCTCATGATACATGTTTTTAGGGGTGATCGTTTGAATTTGTCTTAGAAGACTAGATCACGTTCACAATCTTTATAATGCCAACTTTATCAAGCTCATCACCTCGTGGTTGGTTTTTTAATTTTTTTTAAAGGGGTTTTCAATTTAAATGCAAGAAATAGTATTACGAGGATATGACTTTGAGGTCACATAGTTTGAGAAAGTTGGTTGAGGAAACAAAGAGAGCTCTACAACAAAATAGAAATCTAATTAGAGGAGAGTAAGATTTAGAGATGACTCGTGGTTGGTACTGAATATGTAGTATAAGTGTTAAGTAAAGTTAACTATCACAGAATAGCATATGTATTCGGTAGATGTCAAAATTAAAGTTCCCTCTTTCTTGTACAACATTTTTACATCTGATAACCTATCCTAGTTTTTTATTTTGTTTTTGCCAACAAATATTATTTTTTTAAATACAAACTTAGGAAGTCTAGTAATTTATAACCTTTTATAAAAAAAAATTTCTAGTAATTTACCTTCACGTATCAGTCAGTCATCGCGTCTATTTTGTTTTTTCTCACGACATCACGTCTATGAGACTNTTTTTTTTTTTTTTTTTTTTTTTTTATAAAGGATTTTCATTAGATCAATAAGGTCTTCAGATACATCAAGAAAAGAAACAAACCAGTTGAAAAGAAAATAAGAAGCAAATAAAAGGAAAGAAAAGAGGGATATTAGCAGCCAACTAATAATATACACACCACACCTCAAGATCTGAAAATTGTTTTTTCACTTCCCCTAACCTTATCTCATTGAAAACGTTTGACATAAAAGTTTATTTTGCTGAAACATTTTTACTTTTGACTGTCTACATTCAACACACATAAAATATGTGTATGTGAAATGATGATAAAAAAAATCGACGAAAGCTTCACGGAAAATGGTGAAACCTACTAATTACAACATAAAAGAAATGATAATATATACTTTTTCTTTTGTCTTTATAATAAAGAAAAAAATTCCTTTTCGAGTACATTTTTCCTTGGTGATATGGGAATGAATTGTTAGAGCATCCCTCTTACAAGTGTTCTCTCAACAATATAAATAAGAAAAAGAAAAAAAAAAAAAGCAAGAAAGAAAATGAGAAGAGGTTATCAAATTTATATAGTTGTCATCTTATAAGAGGTTCACTTTTTTGTAAAGATTTAAATTAATTGTCTACTGTATTTCTCTTTTATTAATACGTCTTAGTATACAAATTTTGTTCATTAAATTTTATTAATATATACTATAAAATTTAAGGAGATGCTCTTATCACCATGTTGAAAACTTAGATTTGTATACTAAGACGTATTAATAAAATTTAATAAACAAAATTTATATACTAATAATAGAATATGTACTATTAAAAAATTATTGTTAAGATTTCTTTGTTGAAAACTTCAAGGATATGCTCTCTTATCACCATGTTTCTCGAATTTGTATGGTCCATATACAACATTGGGATACCACAATGATTCGTACTTTACCGTTTACACTATCTTTAAGACACTCTGTATTTGTATCTCTATTAATGTTCTTTTAACTCGTGTTAATATACTTTTGGCGACCTATAGTATTCTTAATTAATTGGCTGGAAAGCTGGCATGCGCATGAGAAATTATTCTATTTGTGGAGATATCACTTGAAAATGATAACGAAGTGTGATTTTGTCGGCAATTATGTCAGTGTTAGAAAGAAAAAAATTAGTATCAATACCTCAAGGTGTATAATAAAACCCACAAGAAGTAAACACATCATCGTTCGTAGAGGGTCAGATATATATATACCGTAGTAAAAAGAGAACGAAAAATCTCGTGTATGAAGATCATATATGATATGTAGTCTGAATATTACAATAATTTAGGAGAAGCATACGCTAGACTCATAGAAGACAACAACTGAACAAGATATATATTCTAGCTTCTACTATTTAAACTCATGATATACAACCAACCAAAACTTTTGTAATTTGTTGTATTGTTGGTCGTATAATCTATTGAGATCCACAATACATTATTTATTTATTTTACTTTCATGTCACTATTCATAAGAGACAACAAATTTACTCTTCTGAAAACAACAAAATTAGTATTTTAACCTACGTTCAAAATATCGTTTCTCTTGCTAATCGTTTGGTTAGGTAGAATTAGCAATTTTTCACAAAATCACTAATAATACAAAGATTAATCGGAGCGATAAATCCTCAAAATGATTTGTTAAAAACGATTAGTCACATGTTTTTTTGGTTAAGATAACTCTAAACAAAATGAGCTTTCATTTTTGGATCGAATTTTATAAAGGATTATCAACTGAATCAATCAGATTCCAGAAAATATAAATTTGACCTACCAATTTATAGAATTAATTGGCGATTATTATAATTAATTGGCGATTATTATAATTAATTGGATAAAATTGGTATCGCTATGATCACCCTCATTCGATCGATTAATTGAACGATTAATCGTAAAAATCGGGGATTTTTAGAACGTAGATTTTAACAAAAAACACACACAATGACACACACACATCAAACATGCTAAATTAGAAGGACGTTGGTATAGCGCCGGTTTTTTAACGGCGTCCCCGGTTCATGAGCCATTTCCTGGTTAATCCACAACCGAGCGCCTCGTCCGGTATATTCATCTCAACGATCCGGTCTACTCCCTCCGCGAAAACCACACCCATTCCCATATGCAAATGCGGTTCGATGTGGCAATGAAAAAACCAGACCCCAGGATTGTCCGTTACGAATCTTAACGCCGTCCATCCGAACGGATACAACGCCACCGTACTCCGTAACGGCGGATTCTTCAGATTATACGTCTTCTCGTCGATTTCGGGTTTGAATTTCCCTTCGCCGTAACCCAAAACCCAGAAATCGTGGCCGTGGAGATGCCATGGATGGATCTCGCTGATTTTACCATTTAAGACGTTCGCGTTCTGGAGAATCACGTCGACTACGATTCCCGACGGGAAATTGTAGATCCCGCTACCTTTCGTGGTGTTTGGATTAACCGGCGGTTTCATGATGTCGTAATCCCCTTTTAATACCTTTCCCGGCGATTTCAAATCGTACGCCGATAACTTGTATCTGATGGATCCCAAGTACGGCGTCGCCGGCACGGATAAGGAGACGTTGTTGATTGCCCATTTCGTGTAGTTGTCGATCAAATTCTGAGTGTTGAGGAGGATGAGCTGGTCGTCTGATTTCTCCGGCGGCGGTGGATATCCTTTCGCGGCGAAGAATTTCTTCGAGAAGCTTTTGCTCCGATCGTAGTCGTCCCACCTGGGGGTGACCGGCGGCGGATGAATTGGGCGTTCAGCTTCAGGAGCATCGACGTAATGTAACACGGTAAGTGCCTGAGTGGTGTTGGGTTTCCGACCACGAACGCCGACGGAGATCCAGTGCTTCGTGGAAGAAATTGAGTTGGTTCTAAGAAGAACTGAATAGGTCTCGCCGGAATAGATGTCAATGTCGTTGACTTTGAACGGTGCGACGTAGTTGCCGTCGGCTTCCACAACCTCCAGCTGGTGTCCCTGCACACGCGCAATCAACCACACGTGTGGTTTTTTCTTCTTCTCAATCATGGATACATAAATATGCACATAAATTTACCTTAAATATATGCACATATTTGGAATCAATTTTGTCAAATATAAATGCTTTTCCTTCTATAAAATGATTGGAAAATTAGCTTAAAAATATTCCAAATCAACGATAACTTTCTTGATTCCAAACATAATTAAGCTCAAATCAAACAATAATTCTGATCGAAATTAGCAAGAGAGTACTTACTTCAACGGCCAAGTTGAGGGAAGCAAGAGCAGTGGTGCTAGCGATTCGAAGACGATAAACTCTGTTAGGCTCGACACGTAAAGTTTCAGGTGCGCATTGATCGTTTTCTCTAAACGTGCACTGTTTCAACCCTCCTCCTCCTTTGTTAAAGTACGCCGCTTGTGAACAGTTGGATTGTCCTCTTCCGTTGATCAAGAGACTATGAGGCTCGCCGATCCAACGCATAGGGGAAGAAGAAAGTAAGAGTTCTTGCAAGTGAATGCTTTGGTGCCACCAATCACTGAGCAACAGATTAAACTCTCCGTCGTAACGTAGTCTCTCTTTGGGCGATCTTACGATTAACATCCCGTACAGTCCCGCCGATCTTTGCATCCCGTAATGTCCGTGGTAGAAATGTGTTCCCGCCTGCACCGTTTTCATTTCCCAACCAAAACGTTGTCGTAGTTAATTTACATTTTTGTAAAAGTGAAAAAGAAAGAAAATGTTTACCTTATCGACAGTGAAATTGTAAGTGAAAGTCTCGCCAGGGCTAATGGCACATTGCGTCACACCTGCTGCTCCATCTGCCCATGGAGTCCCAATCTGTTCCATAATCACAGATCAATTTTTTTTTTGTTAATTAATGTCTAGCTTGGAACCGGCATAATCACATAAATGAAAAAGATAGCTTATAAGGAACAGTTAACAGGAAAATATTGATTTATCTGAAAATTCGAGCGACATTTGTGTTTGTTGATAACATTGCATAATTACTGGAAAAAACATTACAAAATACAAAAAAGCAAAAAAAATAAACAACCACAAATCATATTTTAATCCGATTTTTTTTTTTAATCATACAGATTTGGTTCTGACTGGAAACTTCGTAGAATATTTGGCAAAAATGAGAAGTAATTGGGAAATGGAATAAAAGAGAAATTTTTGATTTAACTTAAAAGCCACAGAACACCGGTTTCACAATTATCTTTTGTTAATTATGCAGGATGATTAAATAAAAAATGAAAAATGAGATTTTACCCAAGAAAATGTATAGGATAAGCTTCTTGTCACATTTTCTTGGGTTTGACTTCTTGTCACATTGCATACGTATATTTTGTATATGAGGGAAGAAAAATCAAGAGTAATGAACCAAACCTGACGTATGCCGTGCCAATGGATGACAACGCCTTCGGTAGAAAGTTTGTTGGTGACGTGGATGATGAGGGTGTCTCCAGCGACGGCGTTTATCGTCGGCCCCGGAAACTTGCCGTTGATGGCCATCACGACGCCTTCTTTACAGTCCGGCCACCAGAATTTATACCCAACCTCCCACTCTGATTCTATAACCCCGGCAGAGGCCGAGTGAACCGCCACAACCACCACCGTCACTAGCCACAACACAATTGCCGCCATGGGATTAGTGTGTGTGTGTGGCTGAATATAGTTGACTATAAAACAGCTTGTGTTATGCAAGAGGCTTTTGTACACATATATAGAAAGGAAATCGTTGTTTTGTTTAAATTTTTTAAAAATAACCTAAGAAAATGCAAAGCAGTATTTAATTTTTTGTGTGTGTTGGAAATGGAATAGGCAGTTTATTTTTGTGTGGATGTTAGTGGTTGAAGTTGAAAAATCTTTGTATTACAGACGAAAAAACAAAGACGACAAGATCAATGGGACCTGGTTTCGTGGCAGTTTGGTATGGGGGGACACTGGAGGGGTGCAATTCGTATCATTTCACATGATTTATTTGCTTGGAAAAAAACCTCCAATCCAATGATCAAGATTTATAGGTTTGAAATCAATTCGAAAATAAAATGAGCAATTAATTATTCATGTATAAATACTACCGGGCGTTTTCTATCATGCCCCAAAGAATGTATAGTAGCTCTATTATGTAATAACTAATAGAGCTATTATGTAATAACTAATAAGGTTGGCTATGAAACCGCAATTTTTGTGTGTACATGCTACATGTTGAAAAAAGTTGCTTTTCATATAACTTTTTTTCTTTTTTCATATTCTGAATAAAAAAGTAAGAAAATGACAAGCGTCTTTCACTGAGAGAAACTGCTGAAGTTGATGCCATTGAATGGACTACTGTAAAAGGCAACAGAATAGTCGAGCTGATGCCTTTCATCCAACAAGGCAACAAATAAGAGTTCACGTCAATAATTAAGTTGTTTGTTCTTTCAAGGTTTTTTTTCTTCTCTATATACTGTGTATATTAACAAAATATCTTGTGTNGAAAAAAAAAAAAAAAAAAAAAAAAAAAATATCTTGTAGTTTTGGTTAGTCAACATCGCAAGTTTAAAAATAATGGGATATAGTTGTGTAGTAAATGCATGTCGATAATAAACCTTCACAATTACGTGTACAATACAAGCAAACAACTCTTAAATGCAGTGTGGTACATACAACATGTTGTCTGCAAAGCATACATCTGATTTTTTTTTTTTTTTTTTTTAAAAAACATCAATCATATAGTTCAATTCATTTTTCTAATAACCAAACTTTAGATCCTCTTTTTTCTTTCTTTCTTTTTCTTAATCGTAGATTATAGTAATTCACAGATAGTTAATATGCATCAATATTTAATAGCATGCATTGAGATACGAAAATGCAACCCGTATATGTGTCTCAGTACGCAATATGAATGCATATATGCCCATTAAAAACTCGTAGACCATTATTTCACGATTGCAAATAAATGAAATAATTATGGGAATTTTTGTACCATGAACACAGTGAGGTCTCTTAGTCGGTACACTTCACGAGACCCTACCAAGAAAACGAAAACGGACACAACATATCATAAACGTAATTGCTTTTCCTCTTATTTTGGCAATTTAGTCGTTTTCACATGACTCTGAAGGATTTTGTATCATACGATTTGTCGATGATGAACTGTAGTGAAATGGACATTGGTTGTTATAAACCAAACATTAGTTATGGAATCTAACTGGAAAATATAATTATAGTAATAAAAAAGCACCCAAATCGTTTTTTTTTTTTTGCTTTATATGCCGGGTCTTACACAAGTGTTAATGCTGAAGACAAGGCAAAGAACTTGTTACCAATACAAATGTTACAACTCAGTGTCACACAACGAACGTTACAGTACGCAGAAGGCGCATGTAGAAATGTTACATACATATAGACCTCAGTCTTTGGGTGGTCAGTCTCAATTGAGACTGATGATTACTGATTCCTTTTTTTTTTTTTTTAATATTACATATATACTTATGACATAATAGGTGAGATATTTGATAAAGTGGCGAAGTGTTCTTACAAGGTCACCCCCCCAATTTCTTCTCTTCAGGTTTTGCTAGTTGTTTCAGGTGCAGTTGGTGTCGTAGCTCGCAAGACCGAGTAGTTCCGGTCCCTCCAGTCGCGGGTTGTTCTCAAAGCTGCACAAAATTGTTTTGCGTTGTTAGAAACAAATATGCTCATATGCCTTGTAAAATATGGGTGAGAACAAAATGCAAAACGCAGGAGAAACATTATCAAGAAACTTACTTCTCCAAAGGAATGTGTACAAAAGGTCCTTTTGTTGGGATTGTTCCACACAAGTCATTGCTCGAGACATCACTGAGAAAGATGACAAAAAGATATGTTTGTAAGTAAGAGCATGAAGTCAGACTGACTGGATAAAATGGGGTCCAAAGACTAGTGATTCGAAGAGCAGAAGCAGAGCGTTTGGCAAACAAGCAATGCAATGCAGAGAAATGGGTAAGCTGAACTTACACAACTTTAAGGCTTGAGATTGAGGTGAGTTCTCTAGGGATTGGACCGGTCAATCGGTTGTCGTTAAGCCGTCTGCCACATTAAAAAAGTTTGTTAATTACTTGTTCCTATACTCATACGACTTGCAATTCTCAGGGGGTATATAAAATGGGTGTACTTTTCAGTGTGTTTATGTCAAAAATTTAGAACAACTTACAGAAAGACTAGAGACTTCAATTTTCCCAAAGAAGTAGGAACCTTTCCCGTAAGATTGTTGTTGTAGAGATCCAAGCTGATGAGATTCTTGAGGTTCCCAAGTTCAGAAGGTATAGTTCCTTGGATGTTGTTTTTGTACAGCTCCCTGTGCCAATTATAGGACAAGTTTAAAAGTTAATCTGCATTGTCAATTACATAATCAATCTCATAGTGAGTGCTTTAGCCTTTAGGTGCACTAAACTTTATTTCTGATACCTAAGTTTATTACGACTGGCACTGGAAATAGTTAAAGTTTACGAAAAGTAAAAGCCAAAAAGAGTGATGACATACAGATACTGTAAATGCTCAAGCTTCCCAAGCTCAGGTGCGAGATGTCCAGAAAGGTTTGAATTACCCAAATCCCTGCCAAAAATGAATCAGAGAATCACTTTAAAGAGCAATATACCAAAGTTTATATCTAAGAATACAGAGACAGTAAGATTACAAGAGATAATAAGCATTCTTTTGCAGATACCTAACAAAGTTGTTATCATCAATTCACCAAACACTTCTTAGAGATAACTAGATGTACTTAATCCACGGTTCTTTCTAAAAGCGTAACAACTCACAAAGTAAGGACCAATAAGTAATCTAGATCACTAACAAAAGCATTTCGATAATCATGAGTTACAAGCAAGATGGAACTGCTTAACAGATGTAATTACTATTAGGGATTTTTTCGAGACTTTTAAGGAATCCAACGACAAGAGAGAAGTACACTGTGCCACAAATGGGGAGCTTTAGATCTCCCCTTTTCATACTAGAAAGTTTTTTTTTTTTTTTTTTTTAAAACTGCCGTACTCTGCCTTTGATAAAGAAGCGTTTCCAAGGGTAAAAGGGAAGCTAAAATCTGAAAATCACCACACCAGACCATATGACTACATCCCTCTTTGAATTAACAAGAGTTTGAAGTGAAAACATAATCAAAGCACTTTCAATCATATATAAAGTTCATGAAATCCTATCATCTCTGACATAAGAAATATTTGTTTTCGCTCTTCTCCATCTCAAAATCTAATAACAATTATGGTCTAGTTTATCTTTTATCTTCCCCAATGACCAAATATGACTCTAATACCATCATGTTAAAGCTCAAGACACAAAAAATAAAAAAATAAAAAAATAAAAAAAAAGCGAAAATTCCGAAGAAAGAGGGTCAATTCTGAGAAATATGGAGACTGTATCAATAGAATCTCCAAAGAATCTCGGCGGATCCAAACAGGAGAGCTAAGAGAGAGGATCTTACACTCGAGTGACGCGGTTGTCTTGGTTACAGGTGACATGGAACCAGGTGCAAGGATTAACAAGAGTCGGATCCCAGCTCTGGAGGACATGGTCTGGGTCTGTTAAGCTCCGGCGAAGAGCGTACAGGGCATCTCCCTCCGAGTTTGCCTCCCCCAGCTGAATCAAAGCTAAGGTTAGGGTTAGCGAAGCTGCGAGGAGCTCCCACCGACAGTTCCGGGACGCCATGTGAGCTATCGAGAAGGAATTTGAGTAGAAGGATAAAGCAAAATTAGGGTTTTCGTTCCCCTTTTTTCTTCTTCTCTTTGTTGGAAGTTGGAAGAAATCGATTATGCGATGGCCGTGGGAAATGACGGACTGAAATACTACTTTTTCAGTTTTTTAAAATATAAAAAATTCCTGTCTTTTTTTGTTCTTTAATCTTTTTTTATTAAGCTGTTCTTTATTCCATTACAATGAAATGAACGTACAAAACACTCCAAGAGATAAAATACAGAAACTCATTCAATGAATGAGTAATTTAGTTTGGCTATGATAATATTAAATTAATTTTTAGAGCCACAGAAAATGATAGAAATTGTGGGTTTTGCTGTAGATTTTAGATGAAAATAAACTGTATTTTGATACATGGTTGAAATTTAAACTTGTGAATCTTTTTGTTGTCAACAGTTAAACGTTGATTTTTAAAAGAAAGGGAAAAACAGGAAAGTCTTCTAACGTTTTTTTTTTTTTGGGTTTAAAAGTCTTCTAGTAACTTGTTGGTCAAAGAAGTTAAGAGGTTGTCTAGGGGTTGGTCAAAATTGGAGACTAGAGTTCACGCGGAAACAAACAGTGCTTTAGTTCACATTATTCTTGTGACACCATGGAAATTGATACCATGAATAATGAACAATGTGATATATTTACTTTTGGTTAGTTTGGTACACGAATTATTTAGGATTGATGGAATGTGAGTTTTGTGCACTAACGGAAAAAAAGAGTTAAGTGCAAGTAATTAAGATTTAAAGGAAAAGTCAATGATATTCGATTCTGAAGATGGAATCTGATCCGACAAACACATAACACTTAAATGTCGGAATAATAGCAACTCCACTCTCCCTATTAAATAAGGGTATAAAGATTACAAAAAAAAAGTCAAGTTAATGTCTTTTTCTCAAACGACGCCGTCTCTTCTAAATCGTTAGCCTGAAAATGGGTTTTGGGTGGGCCGGGCTTTAAGCTAGACAAGCGAACATGCATTTTGTCCACACTTATCCCGTTTACATTGTCCACTCTATTTCTTTTGTACAGAATGATCCAGCCTTTCTCACCAGTCGGATCTATGTTGTCCAGTATCAGCCTCAGCCCTATCGTTTACGGTCATTAGAGTATTGCGATGTATTGTTTCTTGGGGAAGAAGAAAGCTTTCATATTTCGTTTATAAGGTATGAGAAATGAGAGGGTGTGTGTGTGACTGTATTTTACCCAAAATAGTCCCTTAATTCACGTTACATTTCAACAATACATCGTTTCCTGCATGACGCATGTCTGCATCCTCTGTATCAATTGGAACGTTTAGAAACAAACATGACAAGTTCAGGCATCTCACTAACAATAACGTCCATTTTAATTTATTATTTAATTAGATATAGTGTATCATTTAAAAAAAAAAAAAATTAATTTCGGAATCCAAAATCATTATTGCCCAAAATAGAATAGTAAATCGAAGGAAAAAGAGTGGAGGAGCTTTCAAAATTTGGTTTTGAAAAAACATAGGAAAGTCCCGCAATTATCTCCTCTTTTACCAAAACACCTCCTCGATTCTCTTCTCTTCTTCTTCCTCCATTTCTCTTCCTCTTCCGATGGATCTCGGCTTTGATCATTCGTTATCCCGATCACACTCCTCCGCTTCTGTTTGATCTCATTACATTTCACGATTTGCGCTTCCGTCATGTGTCTGTAAACCTCGTTTCCTTCTTCGAATCTTCGCGGAGGAGAGATAGAGAGCGATGGGGGTCGTTTCGAGGACCGTTTTCCCCGTCTGCGAAAGCTTGTGCTGCTTTTGTCCGGCTTTACGCGCCAGATCGAGACATCCCGTCAAGAGATATAAGCACCTTCTCGCTGATATCTTCCCTCGATCCCTGGTTGGCTTTCTTATCGATTTCTCTTTAAATCAACATTGGTTTTGAAATCCGCAACATTGCACATAAAGTGCTCTGCGTATTGACTGTGTGGGTTTCTTCTACTAATCCTGATCCATCCTCTGTAGGACGAGCAACCAAATGATCGAAAAATCAGCAAATTATGTGAATACGCTGCGAAAAACCCTCTTCGTATCCCCAAGGTGAATTTTCACAAGCTCTCCTTGAAATTCCTCGATATTTGGGGGTTGAGTAATCTTCAATTTTTGAAGCATTGATTCCATTTACTGTTTTCAGATTACAACCTATCTTGAACAAAGGTTATACAGGGAATTGAGAATGGAGCAATTTCACTCTGTGAAGATTGTAATGTGTATCTACAAGAAGCTTTTGGTTGCCTGTAATGAACAAATGTATGCTCTGTTTTCTATTATTATTTTCAACATTATACTGCTTTAGATAATTTTTCGGCTTTCCTAATGAATTTGTGTCTTATACAGGTCGTTGTTTGCTAGTAGCTACCTTGGCCTCATTCATATTCTTCTAGATCAAACTCGGTATGATGAGATGCGCATTTTAGGTTGTGAAGCTCTCTATGATTTTGTTACCAATCAGGTGCATAACTCTTGGCAATTTTTATAAATTCCTGTCTTTTGATAAACAAAATCAGATTTTGGAGCTTTGAAGTCTGATAAATTTCTTCTACTTATTTTTGCAGACAGAGGGTACCTACATGTTTAATTTGGATGGGTTGATCCCAAAAATCTGTCCTTTAGCTCATGAACTGGGAGAAGAAGAAAGGACAACACATTTGTGTTCTGCTGGGCTCCAAGCCCTCTCATCTTTGGTACTCATATAACTCTGTTTGTTTAGTCCATTTGAATTGTTATCTCTAGCATTGAACATGACTGAGAGGTGCAACAAAAGAATTGACACAACAACTGGCTTTTTCACAGGTTTGGTTCATGGGAGAATTTTCACATATCTCAGTGGAATTTGACAATGTAAGCTTGCTTGGAAGCTATTATATGAAATCTAAAAGGCCTTTCTTTTCTCAACTATTCGTGTGGATATTTATTTAGTATGTTGAATTGTTTGTTCCCTTGTTTGTTTTTGTTCTTTTCAGGTTGTCTCTGTTGTCTTAGAAAATTATGGAGGCCTCAGTAAATCTTCCTCTGCCGGGGGGGTAAATCAAGACAACAAGATTGCTGCTATTGATAAAGAACTTTCTCCCGCTGAAGCTGAAACAAGGATTGCTTCTTGGACGAAAATTGTGGATGACAGAGGCAAGGCAATTGTATCTGTGTAAATCCTTCTACTCAAGCTTTAGTTTGGCATGCTTGTTTTTCTTTGTAGAATATATATGCCCGGTTATATTTTTCTGATTAAAGAGAGGGTGCAGGGAGGATGCTAAAAGCCCCAAGTTTTGGTCGAAGGTTTGTCTGCATAATCTGGCAAAGTTAGCAAAAGAAGCTACAACCGTGCGGCGTGTTCTCGAGTCACTCTTCCGATACTTTGATTTCAACGAAGTTTGGTCCACCGAGCACGGTCTCGCTTTATATGTTTTGCAGGACGTTCAGTTGCTGATAGAACGATCTGGTTCGTATTGTCTCCATTTGGTTTTGGAATACTCAGCTTGTTAATGACTACTAATAGTGTTAGTTAATTGACTACAGGACAAAACACGCATTTCCTGTTGTCCATCCTGATCAAGCATCTTGATCACAAGAATGTTCTAAAGAAGCCTAGAATGCAACTGGACATAGTCTATGTTGCTACTGCACTTGCCCAACAGACTAAAGTTCTGCCATCCGTGGCGATAATTGGTGCCTTAAGTGATATGATTAGGCATCTAAGGAAGAGCATCCATTGTTCATTAGATGATTCAAATCTGGGGAATGAGATGATTCAGTATAATATGAAGTTCGAAGCTGCAGTTGAACAATGCCTCGTGCAGTTATCCCAGAAGGTAGCTTCTATTAGCCCAAAGAAGCTCTAAAAGCTATGCAACCTTTGTTGAGGATAGTTTACACATGGCTTGGTAGCAAGTTTTATTGAATCTAAAATTAAACTGATAGGTCTCTTGAAATGTAGGTTGGAGATGCAGGTCCTATCCTTGACATAATGGCTGTCATGTTGGAAAGCATGTCAAATATTACAGTCATGGCGAGAACTCTAATAGCAGCTGTTTTCCGCACAGCACAAATCATAGCAGCAATACCAAACTTATCATA
Source organism: Noccaea bulbosa (assembly GCA_900406535.1). Taxonomy (NCBI): domain Eukaryota; kingdom Viridiplantae; phylum Streptophyta; class Magnoliopsida; order Brassicales; family Brassicaceae; genus Noccaea; species Noccaea bulbosa. The sequence goes on along the minus strand of OVBJ01000246.1, from coordinate 43,752 downwards.
TGAAAACAAGGCAAGATACTCAAGCCTTGAAGTTTCTACTATATCTCTGTTTTTGTAACCAAAACTGCTAAGGAATAAGAAGATAACATGCAATCTTTTCACAGGCTTTTCCAGATGCACTGTTCCATCAACTGCTTCAAGCTATGGTCTGTGCTGACCATGAATCGAGGATGGGGGCCCACCGTATATTTTCTGTTGTTCTTGTCCCATCTTCTGTTTGTCCGGATTCAGTTCCAAAGTCTAAAAGGCCTGCTGACATGCAGAGGACATTGTCAAGAACCGTGTCTGTATTTTCTTCTTCGGCTGCACTGTTTAGAAAACTGAAGGTGGAGTCAGATAACTCGGTTGATGACACTGCAAAGATGGAGAGAGTTTCAACACTTAGCAGGTCACAGTCGAAATTCACCAGAGGTGAAAGTTTTGACGACGAGGAGCCAAAGAACAATACTAGCTCAGTGTTGAGCCGATTAAAGTCAAGTTATAGCCGAAGTCAGAGTGTGAAAAGGAACCCGTCATTGATGGTATTAGATCCGACTTCTTCGGGAAGTTCATCAGAGAAACCAGTATGTTCCACATTTGGACTTATTTATACAACCAATGAATCTATAAGATTCATTTATCATTTTGTTATCATTGGTTTCAATGACTTCTAACTGATACTTTTCAGGTTATACCTTTAAGATTAAGCAGCCATCAGATTTGCCTTTTGCTTTCGTCGATTTGGGTGCAGTCCTTGTCTCCTCACAACATGCCACAAAATTATGAAGCCATTGCTAATACATTTAGCTTGGTACTTCTATTTGGACGGACTAAGGTACAGTGATAGTAAAAAAGAAATTATACAATCTAGTTACTCTGCTTTCATGTTTAGCAAAAGAAGTTACACACTTCATTGTTTTGATAAATTTATGTAGAACTCCAGCAATGAGGTCTTGGTCTGGAGTTTTCAGCTAGCATTCTCTTTGCGGAATCTCTCTCTTGGAGGTATGGTCAACTGTTATAATCATCTAATGTCATGAAAAGTGTTGCTCTTTCTTTTTTTAACAGATTAAATTGTGTTGCCAGTTTCAGGACCATTGAAGCCATCACGGCGTAGATCCCTATTTACTCTGGCTACATCCATGATTATATTCTCAGCAAGAGCCTTCAACATCCCTCCTCTTGTTAATAGCGCAAAAACTGCTCTACAGGAAAAAACGGTAGTCAATAGTTGTAGTAATGTTCTTGCTCTGGCCTCTCTTCTAATATATATATACAGTTTGATGAAATATATTTATTTCTTATCAGGTAGACCCGTTTCTTGAATTGGTGGAAGATTGCAAGCTAGATGCAGTTTTCTATGGCCAAACAGAGCAACCACTAAAGAATTATGGATCAAAAGAAGACGATGACGACGCTTTACGTTCACTTGTGGCGATAGAAGAAACTACACAAAATCAACCTCGAGAATATTACGCTACCATGATAATGAAGTTTCTGGGAAAACTATCAGATGTACAGTTTAAAATGTTCTATCATTTTTCTTATAACTATGTTGGACTGTCCATGGGTTTACTTCTTAATTAACAGTGTTGATGGTTGAACTTGCAGCAAGATTCGTCGTCTATAAAGGAGCAGCTAGTTTCAGATTTTATACCTATCGATGGTTGTCCAGTTGGAACGCAGTTGACAGAATCTCCGGTTCAAGTTTACCGCTCTGAAGGAAAAAACAACAAACCTCCCGAAAATGTATGTAATGTATCCACTTTTTCTGCTCTTACATCTGACAACGTTAAGTTATTATGATTCTAACACCAATCTGTTTCCGCAGGCTGAAACTCAATTGCTTATACCGGAGAATGATGCAGTGCTGAGTCCTCCAGAAGACCAGCTTGGTCTTGACACACAACCAAATGCCAAAACCGCGTTTCTTCTGAGCATCGATGAACTTCTAAGTGCAGTGAGTTCTCTCCCTTTTTTTATTTGATTTACATTTAGTGTACATGCAAGCGCTTAAAGGACATTTGAAACAATCGAGTCCTAAGTAGATTGGCCTCTGAGAGACTCACCGCGAGTTGGGAAATGTGTGTGCAGGTGTCTCAGACAACAGCACAATTAGGAAGATACTCAGTGTCAGATCCACCAGACATGACATACACAGAAATGGCAGGGCATTGCGAGGCTCTTCTAATGGGGAAGCAAGAGAAGATGTCTTTCATGTCTACAAAAAGCAACAGATTCAGCAACCAAACCAAAGAAAGTCAGGCTTTGCCTTGTGGTGGTGGAAATCCGTTTGTTGATAATCAAAGGAACTCTTGGGAGATGATGGGAATGGGTGCACCTGCGCCTTCGAATATGTGCGTCACAGAGTATCAAAACCATCCTCCTTTCTTCAATCCACCTTCCTCTACTCCTTTCGACAACTTCCTTAAACCCGTTGGCTCCTCCTGATTAGTTTTGTTAAATTCCATTTCCAGTTTTTTTTCTCTACACTACTAATTTTTTGTTTATAGAACGTGAATAATTTTATTCCATCCAAAAAGATGCAGCAATAAAGGGAAGTTACAAAATTGCCTGTAAGATTCAAGATTAGTAAGCTTATGGTTTGGTGCAAGTGTCAACCATATTTGTAGACAAAGCCGACCACTACGAGATTTTCAGAATTCAATATCTTCTGATTCTGCCACTTGATTGGTCATATAGCGCATTATTTTCAATCATCGCATGTGGCATATGGATTTGATGTACTGCTTACGAAAATCACATTCACAAAATCACAATTAATGTTGTTTCATAGAAGGAAGGAACTTAATACTGCCATATGTCCATTTCTTCAAAGTGCAACAGAGAGCGTTACAACTAGCTATAGACATACAACGCGAAAGACCTCAAGCCGCTCTACAACAAACAGACATGACAGGCAAAACAGAGAGATTTTCGAAAAGCGTCTCTCTCTCTCTAGAGAGTAATGATTTTCCTGTGGAGTTGATGTGCTTCATGATCATGACCACCGTGGTCATGGTCATGGTCATGGAAAAGAAGGGTTAAGATGCCAACCAGACACAGGACCGAACCAACCAGTAGTTTGTCGTATCGCTCCACCCAGTGAAACTTCAGCTGGCTTGCACCATAGAACGATAGCGCCACCAGCGATGTCATCACCAGTATGGTGCTGCCCAGTAAAATATCAACATCATTTCAGATTTGTACAAAGTCATACTTAACTACCCTAAGATTGCCTATATACAGAGATGTTTACTGAAGCACAAAACATGTAAAAGCAAAACAGTAGTTTACGTCTCACCTGATCAGCAGAACTATGATGGCGAGAACCATCATCGGCTTTGAATTTCCAACAGCGAGGAAAACCGGGAGAGTTGTTGCACAAGGAGATAATGCAGGAACAAGGACAAGCCCAGCAACAGCCATTTTCTCCATGGGTTGGTTATGGGAATGAGTGTGACCTCCTTTACCAGCCAAAAACAGCAAGATATAGCTTCCGCCGAGAATTACAAGCAGAAGGGAAGCAAGTTTGTGAACAGTCTCTTCACCGGCGATGGTATTCGCCATTGTGATCGCTGTTATACCAAGAAGGGAAGTGGATATCACATGCAGGACTGCCCCAAATGCAGCTGAAAATTGGTGACAATAGAAGAAAAAAAAATCAGAATATAATTTGTGTGAATATATACAACACCACCAAACCAAACAGAATCAGAAACAATGAATCATGTACTTGAGCTTGACAAGCGCAGTAGTTCAATTCAATGGGATACATAAATAGTAAGGTGGCTTTCTTTAGACACTTTGTCACAAAAGAAGAATGTGATGAGAACAACGAGTTGAAATTTCCATCAGGCTATGTAATGTACTTTCTATATATACTTGCGTGACATTATTACTATCTCTTCATACATCGTGAACAGAGAATTGACTAACTATTTGAGAGCCTAATCCCAAGTTATCATTTCCATATGCTTTACGGTACTCTCATTTCAGTGTGAGACCCATCAGGATCTCACATAAACCTTCCAAGCCAAAAAAAAGCAAAAAGGCCTTACAGATTCAGTAAACTCATCATTGATATCCATAAGAAGACACCAAATGCAACACCAATGCTGATGACGAACATCATCGTAGCAAACACAAGTTATTAGACCATTGAAGCTGCAGTTGAATAATTCATGCCTATATTCCTTAACTATCTATTTCTAGCTTTAATCAAACAATGCCTTACGATTATTGACTTATCGAAATCCAGAATAACTGGAAATTTCAGAAACATCAAACGCGAATCAGTTTAAGAATAAAATGCAGAAAGAGAATCGGGGATTTAGAAAATTTTCAAAGATCTAAGAAATCGGAACATACTGACGAAGAGGGTTCTAGAAAGCGTCCATTTCTGCGCGCGTCCAACGATGGAGAAAGGTAACCAGTGCGTCGGGATAAACGAATGAAGGAGCGACACGGTGGCGATTCCGCCGATCGTCGACAAATCCTCCGCGCTAAAATTGTCCATTCTTCTTCCTCCGTAAAAATAGGATCCGAAAAATCTTCGATTGCAGGTCTAAAGAAGAGCAGCTCGATCTGAGTCTCCGATATATTGAATCAGAAGGGAGGGGATTTACATTTAATCTTCTCTGCTTTCATGGAGAAGACAATAAGATCTGAGGAAGAAGAAACTCAGAGAATCAGTGAACTCCACACCATTACAATAGCACAATAACCGAATCAGACCGGTTAGTCTTTAAAATGGAACCGATCCAATCGAACCAACGGAAAAAACTCATCCGAACCATTCTGATGTGTAAAAAATGCTGACTCTCAGGGTCCAAACCCTTTTTTTTTTCTTTTTTTTTTTTGCTTATTTCATCGATTTGGGCCCGATTTACTTTGGAAAAGTTTAAAACTTGCCCGAGTTCAATATGAAAATGAAACCAAATCATACATTTTACAAACCGAAAGATTCAGAAATTTTGTTTTCCATCTTTCTGTTGTCAACAAGATTCAGAATTTCAACGTTTTACGAACATTGAGACTTTTAGTCTCTAGGAAAGTTTCAGAACTAGAAGTTTTATAATGAAAATCAGCTGTGACATTCCCAATAGGAACATGACTTCCTCATCCTCATTCTCTTTTCTAATCCATACAAGATTAGTTTAACTTTTAAATATTTAGAGAGAATTGATCAAGACAGTATAAAGTCTTCGGAGAAAAAAATAAGATTGGTAAACGGGGATCCAAGTCACTAATTAATATGCTATATATATATATATATATGTACATAAACATCGATATCATAGCTAGCAATCTTCCAACCATAGGATCCAAATCAACTCATCATGAGCTACTTCAGAATAGAAGGTGAAAGCAAACAACTTTCTTAATTAGTTTCCCAATCAATTTCCACAGTACAACTAATTTTAGTTTTCTTGAATTACATGTATACATTTTCCGCACTCTTGTTTCTTTGTAATATACGCAGCTCCACCGATGCAAACCATGAACACCGAGGTCAACGAAGAAAATGCGGCCAATGCGGACAACTGGTTTGTACATGTATATACATTTTTTCAAAAAAGAATTATAATTTCAGTTTAATGAAAGATACTAATCTTTGCTCCAACCTTCGTAGCGATTGCACCTCGTTTAAAGAATGCTGCACTACAAACGAATGTACTGGATGTGCTGTTCAATGTATGGAAGGTGGAATGTGTTGTTTTGAAATTTTGTCTTCCTTTTGTGTTTAATTATAAATTACAGATTACTGCTTGTTCTTGACTCTTATACAATGAGTAATATTTCTTTTGCTTATATAATCGACTTGGACCCAATTTACTTTGGAAAATGAAACAATTCACACGTTTTACAAATTGAAGTTTCAGAAATTTTGTTTTTCCATCTTTCTTTTGTCATCAAGATTCAGATTTCAATGTTTTATACGAACATTGACAATTTCAGACTTTATTAAGTCTCTAGGAAAGCTTCAGAAGTTGAAGTTTCACGATGAAAATCAGCTGTAACAATCTCAATAACGAAAAAGACTTCCTCATCCCCCGTTTATCATATGTATATTGTCTTTTCTAATTCATACAAGATTAGTCAACAACTATTAAATATATAGTTTGTAGAAAATTGACCAAGACCATAAAAAGTCTCCGGAGAAAAAAAAAAACAGAATTGTAATAAAAAAAGTCACTGGGCGGATTGTTTGATTTGTTTCCCGTGTGAATTTTTGTTTTGCTTTTGTGTTTAGTTATAAAATACAGATTAATTGTTCTTGTCTGTTAAAGTCCTAATGTATAAAAATAATGACATAAGATGTAATGTTGTGTTGCTATGTGTGGAAAACCCTTTGCTTAATCGCCATTTGCAATCCGCTAAATCGCAGTCGCAGAGGAATAAAACGATGTGCGATTCCACTCGTTTCTGAAACGCTGCGACGTGATTAGCGTTCTCCAGTGTCACTCACTNTTCTCCAGGGGCCCCCCCCCAGTAGTCAAAAAAAACCCAAAAAACCAAAAAAAAAAAAAAAAAAAAAAGCAGAAGAGTACGAAATCGAAGAGGAAGAAGAAGGAGGATGAAGAAGATCCCGGTGCTTCTCATGGGCTGTGGAGGTGTTGGCCGCCACCTTCTTCAACACATCGTCTCTTGTCGATCGCTTCACGCCAAAATGGTCCCTATTCGCTTTCTCTCGATCCCTCATTAACAATCTCATGTTGTTTGTTATAATGTATGGTTTATGGATTTTGATCACGGCTTCTGGATCGTCTTACCTCGATTTTCCTATTTCGGTTTTGAACGATTCGAATTGATAAATTTTGGTGAGATTATCATAGATTCCTCCTCTGTATTGACAGGGAGTTCACGTACGGGTGATTGGAGTAAGTGACAGTAAATCCTTGCTTGTTCCAATGGATGTGCTCAGAGAGGAACTGAATGATGAATTCTTGTCACAAGTTTGCCGTATCAAATCAGCTGGTTCTCCATTATCGACGTTTAGTGCTTTAGGTAACTGTCTGAGTGAATTTCCTTTCCTCGTGTGGCTACTCTAAGCTGAATGGTCTCATTTGTTTCCCAGGAAAAGGTGAATTTCGAGTGGTGAATGATTCCGAGTTAAGGAAGGAAACTGAAGAAATTACACAGCTTTTGGGTAAATCTACAGGTTTGTACTAAACTTGTATTATGCCTCTAGCTACAAGAGATGGCTGTGTGAGTTCTTATAGATTAAAAGCCTTGTATTTAATTTTTGCTATAGGCTTAGCTGTTGTGGATTGCTCAGCCAGCATGGGAACGATTGACATGTTGATGAAAGCAGCTGAGTCGGGTTGCTGCGTCGTCTTGGCAAATAAGAAGCCTCTTACTTCAACACTGGTAACTTCTCGTTACTAGTAACCATTTTTGCACATTTTCTGCTGCAAGGATAGGCATACAACTGTTCACTGTATTTGTTTATCTTCCCTCTTATGCGATAATTTTAGTTGATTTAAGAGTTCTGTTTTACTCATTGTGAAAAATGTATAACAAAATTGACTTATATTTTCTCTCTCTTTTTTTCTTCTTCTTCTTCCACGCAGGAACATTATGATAAATTGGTTTTGCATCCAAGACGTGTCCGCCATGAATCTACTGTAGGTGAAACATAGGCTGCATATAAAAGGACAATACTATTTCATATCTTGTTGTCTTTTGAAAATTGAAACTGGCTGTAAAAATATACTCTTCCTCAAATTTACCTAATCATATGTGTGGTGTTATGGTTGTCTGTGTGTGTTAGGTAGTGATCTCGACATATGTTTGTTTTTATAGGTTGGTGCTGGGCTTCCTGTGATTGCATCCATGAACCGCATAATCTCATCTGGAGACCCTGTTCATAGTATCCTCGGTAGTTTGAGCGGTAATCACACTTCAGATGCAATTTCATTTTACTATTATAGTGTGTTATAATAGATGTTTGTCATTGTTTTTATCCCAATTCATACATGTATTATTAATTTATGAATCTTTGTATCGATTTATGATAGGTACCTTGGGATATGTAATGAGTGAGCTTGAAGATGGCAAGCCTCTAAGCCAAGTTGTTCGAGCTGCCAAAACGCTGGGGTACACTGAACCAGGTTTTGTCCAGTTTCATTAAGTTATCATGGCACTTATCTTGTTTTGTCTGGTTAAGAGTCAGCTGCTTTCTTTTAGCAGCATTGTATTTAAGTAGATATCGCTTGATCTGCCTTTCTATACTCCGTAATTTTAGTTGTAGATTGACAATATTCTCCAACTTACTTTGACCTTAGAGGGCATTAGATCAAAAGAAATATCATGTTTAACTATTCTGAATATGACGGTTGGCTGACACGTTCTTTTGTTTTGTTTACAGATCCACGTGACGACCTCAGTGGCATGGATGTTGCTAGAAAGGTACGGGCGGTTACATACATTGTTTTTTTTTTTTTTTTGTTTACGAGAATATATAAATTGGTACAAAAGTTTGATGTTCTGAGCTTTGTTTGTTTCTGTCATAATAGGCTTTGATTCTTGCTCGACTTCTTGGGAAGAGGATAGTTATGGATAGCATAGAGGTATGAACCACATTCGAAGCTTTTCATTTGTCTATCTTTTGAACTCGAGTCAAAGTCCAGTTGAATTCTCTTTCATCTTTGTCTATAATGATGAAACTTGAACTGGGCTTTAGACATGCTGATCTCAGTCTCGTCTGTGTTTCCGCCTCCTTAAGACTCCTTTGATCCACTGTTTGCCGAATATAGTTTTAATTATTTCTGTGTAGATAGAGAGCTTGTACCCTGAAGAGATGGGACCTGGACTCATGTCTGTGGATGATTTCCTCCAAAACGGAATTGGAAAACTTGATCAGAACATCGAGGAGAGAGTTAAAAAAGCTTCATCAAATGGGTGTGTGCTTCGTTATGTCTGTGTGATTGAAGGCTCAAGGTAATAATGATTACCTTCACTCTCACTATATTCCAACAATCCAACTACAACCTTCTTTAGTTTGATTATAGCTAGCGTGAACAATTGTTTCCTAATTATATTGGTAAACATATGCAATTAAAAACACTCATAATATGGATTTTTTTCCCACTGTTTCTCTGCCTCTGTGCAGCGTTCAAGTTGGGATTCGAGAAGTTCCAAAAGAGTCGCCACTGGGACGACTAAGAGGCAGTGACAATATAGTAAGTTTGTTCCAAGATTTCTGTTCGTTAAAATCTCTCTTAAATTGCCTCACGTAAGAGAAAATGAACACAGATACTTTGGGTTAAACGGCTTACCAGTGCCCTTCTTCACACACCCGAATCTCTTAGCTCACATTATCCCAAGAACAGAAACACAATATTTGCCTCTGTCGTCAGTAAAAGTAACTGAATTGACTTGAAAACCTGCAGGTGGAGATATATAGCCGTTGCTACAAGGAGCAGCCTTTAGTGATTCAAGGTGCTGGAGCCGGCAACGACACGACTGCAGCCGGTGTTCTTTCAGACATCATCGACTTGCAGGATCTCTTTCCTTGAGAAAACGTGGTTTTAATTTTATATGAAGCCAATTCCATAATATTTTACCTCTTTTTTTATCTGGTCAACGCGAAATTCTTCGTATCTTTCCAAGGATTCGTTTCAGTAATTCATCAAAAATAAACGTGGGCTTGAGTTGACAAATCAAAAAGATGATTTATCTTAAAATAGAAAACAAAGGATAGCAGAACGGAGTCAGGCCGAGAGAACGGTGTCGTTCGATATGTCAGTGTGATCGATCTGGTTTTTGGGATCAAGAGCCATCTCTCGGAGCCGGAGAAGACTCCCTGTAGCCAGAATCGCCTTAGGGTTAATATCGTGCAGAGATCGAAGATACAAACTCTGACAAGCTTTGTTCGCCGCCTCCGCCAATTCCATGTCTTTCGCTTTGAGCCCCATGAGGCAGTGCCCTAAGATCCTCAAAATTGGTTGTACAAGCTCCCATGGCAATGGAATCCTTCCGCTGTCTCTCTCAGATCTTCCTCCCAGGGCCACATTCTCTTCGTCTCTCCACGAATCGTCGCTTAACGTAGGGATCACAGCTCGGGATTGCTCCGTTTCTCCGTTTTGCCCCGCCCATTTCTCGCACGATTCGCAGAAATTGAGCTTGGATTCGCGCGGCATTCTCGAGATTTTGCTGTAGTAAAGCTCCAGCGCGACTCCGACGATCCTCGCGCGGCGTGTGGATCTCACCGTACCGTGCGGATCGAGCGTGGAGGAGATGACGGCGATGTTGAGGCACGTTGAGTTGTTCTTCGTGGGGCCTTTGGATTCGTGGTAAATGCTGGGGTGAGAGAGATCCGGAATGTTGACCGTTACTGCCTGACCGGCGCGTGAGGTTGTCTCGTGCGCGTATAGAGCGAGTAAGACGGCTTCGAATCCGGCTTGAGGTTGCCGGAGAGGGACCCGGGAGAGGTAGAGGCCAGCGATCAAAGGAACGAAACGGAGGACGAGAAGCTGGAGCGATGGCTCGGCGGATTGGAAGGTATCGTAAAGCCAACGGCAGAGGTTATTATCGCCGGCGCCTGAATCGGGACGTAGGAGAAGACAGGAAATCGCGGCGGAGACGCCGTCATCGTCGAGGAGGAGAGAGATCGTGGAAGGAATATCTGTTGTTGTGACGATGGAGGCTAAGGTTTGTATAGCTGTTTGACATTTCGCATTGGAATCGGATGGTGCAGAATCGCTGGCCACGGTGGTAACTGAGTCGCCGGCGATCGCCGTAGAAGGTGGAGAGTCGTGGCTGGAGGAAGAATTAGACATTTTGAGGTGGAGGTTGATTCGCTTGTGAGAGAGGAGGAGGCCAAAATATGGATTTTGAAAACTTTCAGAAAATAACGCAGCAAAAATAGGATCAAATATATTTTATATTTTGCACTTGTAACATAATCGTACAATCTGCGTCGTCCGATATTTTTCCATCCAACGGTTATTATACCACCGTCCCAGGACCAGAAACACAAACTTAAAAAAAACAAATTGGCAATATTTTTCCAGTCTTTGCTTGGCGGTTGGTTCTCAATCTTCATCTCATATATTCGATCAGAGAAATTAGGGCAACGTAATTCGGGGGAAAATCTCTTCTCTGCTACGAATACCTTGTTTTGATTACCTGAGGTACGTAACTTGTTTCAATTCTGTGTTTTTTTCGATTTCTAAGGCTTTCTCGTTGTTCGTTAGTTTGGTTTAGCTAATATGTACGAATCTGTTTCCCTTTTCTTTATTTATGATGTAAAGGTTTGGTTGTGATCGATTTCCGGATGTTCTTGTGATCGGAAGATTCAATTTTATTTATTGTATTTGTGGCTCGGTTGAATTAAATATTTTCCTCGTTTTTGTTCAAGCTTAGCTGGATTCGTCTCTGGAGCTGGAGATTTTTAGATCCGGTCAGGGTCGTTCGTGAGGAGCTCCGTGTTTGGGGATACATCGGACATTGGCTGGATTTTCATGGAATTTGAGTGCCAAGAGAGAGTTGAAGTTGCGAATGATTCATCGACTATTGGCGAGAGTTTGTCCAAGGAAAGAGCTGAGTCAGATCTTCTGAAGTCCGAGTTGATAATAGGAAATGGGTCTGTTGAGATTCCCATTGTGAAGCTGTGTTCTCAGCAAAAGAAGGGAACTTTGGTGCCCAGTGGCTCGAAACAGTTGCTCTCTGACAAGGAATTGGCTAATACTCATCGTTGTTTCATTATTGATTTGCCTCAGGCATTGATATCTGAGATTCTTAATTGCCTTGACCCAAAAGAGTTAGGCCTAGTGTCTTGTGTTTCAACTAGTCTGCATAGTTTAGCTTCGGAGCATCATGCTTGGAAGGGATTCTACTGTGAGAGATGGGGACTCCCCGTGGTTCCCGGGGCTAAAAGTTCCGGATTTTCTGATGAGAGATCATGGAAGGAGCTCTTTGTTGAGAGGGAATTTAGGAGTAAGACCTTTTTAGGACGCTATACCATCGATACGCTTTATGGTCACACTGAAGCAGTTCGCACTGTTTTTCTCTTAGCTTCTGCCAAGCTCATTTTTACTTCTGGATATGATTGCACTGTTCGAATGTGGGACATGGAAGAAGGCTTGTCAATTGCAGCATCTAAACCGCTCGGTTGCACAATTAGAGCAGTTGCGGCTGATACGAAGCTGTTGGTAGCTGGCGGTACTGATGGGTTTATGCATTGCTGGAAATCATTGGAGGGTTTCCGGAACCTGTTTGACCTCACAGGTTTTCAGAAAGAGAAGTCAGAGTTTCGGCTATGGGAGCATGAGGGCCCTATTACATCTCTTGCCCTGGACATGAACAATATCTTTAGCGGTTCATGGGACATGTCTGTTCGTATATGGGATCGGTCTTCAATGAAGTGTATCAAGACGTTGAGGCATAGTGATTGGGTTTGGGGACTTGCACCTCATGAAACCAGCATTGCTTGCACGTCGGGTTCGGATGTATACATTTGGGACATTAGCACTGAGACTCCACTGGCGATCATCCATGATGCTCATGAGGGTAACACTTACTCTCTGGCAAGAAGCCATAGTGGTGATTTCCTGTTTACTGGTGGAGAAGATGGAGGAATTAAAATGTTTGAGATGAGAAAATACGGCAGTGAAACAAGCGTTGTGCTCATATCTCAATGGATGCCTCACACTGGTCCTGTCTACTCTCTTTCTTTTGAGTTTCCCTGGCTTGTCTCAGCATCTGGTGATGGTAAACTCGCGCTTATCGACGTCAGGAAGTTGCTGAAGACTAACCGTCGTGCCTTGTCCAAAAGGGTTTCTTCGCGTACTGTGGAACCGCCGCAAAGAATGCTGCACGGGTTCGGGTCAAACTTATTCTCTGTGGACGTTGGTTGCGACCGTATAGTGTGCGGAGGCGAAGAAGGCATAGTCCGGATATGGAACTTCACACAAGCGTTGGAGAATGAGCGAAGGGCTCGAGCGCTTAAAGGAATGAGGCTTGAGAACAGGATGAGACGAAGGAGGATGCAAATGGAGATGAATGGAAAGAGTGGAAGGCCTGATCAATGCTCCATTGCTGCTCATAAGAACCCCATCAATGGCGATAGGAACCGAGCTTGGCATACGAAACGAAGAGCAAGCGGGAAGGCCAAGGCCTAAGCAATGCAATTCGTTTTCACTCAACACACACAGAGTGAAGCAACTTTTACAACCTTGGCATATTTTGGCTTTGAGCTAACAGAATTGGTTCCTTAATGATTTAATGGAAACTGTGAAGATTGGCTTTTAGCTCGCTTTTCAATTCAGATGTTTCGGAAACCGTTAATTTCAGAAGTTCGTTCTGAAAAATAAAAAATTTCCAAAAAGAAAGATGTAACTTGTAAGGGTAAATTCCACAAAATTCACTGAAGTTTGAACTTATTTTCAAAATCTTAAACACAATTTTTTTTTTGGATTTTTGATTTACAATAAATGAACTTTAATAGTATTCCCCCCATTTCAAATTATGTCATTTTAATATTTTAATATTTTTTTTTCTTTCTTAATTTAATTTTAGTGGGATTAAGGTCCTGATTGTTTAGAACTGTTGACTTTAACTTAAAAATTACAGTTATTTTTTTTTTTGGTTTTAGTGACTGTGACTTTCAAATGAAAGTTCCAAATTATAGGTTTTAAAAAGAAAGAACGTAAAGATAAACAAATAGAAGGAAATAGGCTGGGAGAAAAATAAGGAGAACTTTTAAAGCTGTTAGAGAGTTAAAGTCTGATTGAAAAAAAAACAAACTTTTAAGACTTTAGAAAAATCTAAACGCAAGGAAATAGGTACTAACTGTTTTTTTTTCTTTTTTTCTTACGACAAATAGGTTAACTGTTTAAGAGGGAAAATATTCTCTTTTGCTCTATGCATACAAAAACAGTCGCATTCTATTCATACGTTCATGTGTGTGGAAGTGAAGTTTGAGTCTTGACTGTTACATTTGCAATTTACTTTCATTCATTTATGGGATACTTGCAAAAAGGACATATGAATTTGAATGATACTTGCAAAAAGGACATATAAATTAATGTAAAAAGGCACTGGAGGATATGAAGACAAAAAAAAAAGATGGAAGAACAAAAATTGGAAAAAGGAAGAAGAAAAAGATGATGATAACGAATATAAAATTGAAAGAAAACGAAGAAAATAGAATAATTGGAGAATAATTAAAGAAAAAAAACAAGAAGTGAAATTTTTTTGTATCTCTATAAACGAATGAAAAAGATTATGTAGAGAATGAGAAAAAGAAGACAAATAAGACACATCAAGATTACAAAAATAAGAAGTCGTGAAAAAAAACTATATAAAAATAAAAATTAAGTTTTCTAATTGACCCAACCCGACCTGTTTTCGGTTTTTTGTCGGGTTTTAGTTTGTTTTTTAGGTCAACTAAAATTTTGGGTTTTTATAAAATCAAACCGGGTTATCCACTGGTTCACGGTTCAACCGGTTTCGGTCCGGTCCGGTTTTTAATTCACTATCTTATATTATTTTTGTTAGATACATGTATTAGAATCTTCATAACTAGATTTATATTGAATACTCTATTTGGAAGAAAATATTATAAATGGATAGCAAATATTTAGGGAAAGAGTATCCTAACTCCTAAAGATAGGAAGATGAAATGTCAATGTATTATTCAAGAAAAAACCATGCGTTAAAGAAATTATAGGAGGAGTTTTCAACCTTTTCTCGAAAGATATTTATCCAGATAAGGATGAGGATGACGACGAGCTTTTAACACGTTTGCACATATATAACAAAAACAAACCTAGAGAATTTAAAAGAAAAAAGGTGGTGTCATATGTATATATACGCCTATATTTCTATGTTGATGCAACAATAATAACAGTGCACGTAAGCGAGAGTTTTTTGTTTATTTTTTTATTTCTATGTAAGCGAGGCTAAGCCCATAGCAAGAACACTGCTAATATCAGATAGCTAGGAGTTATTCTACAGCTCTTTCACACAAGGGAACGTATGGGGATATCTGAAGAGAAAGTTTCTAGCTCTGACTTCCTGTCTTAAAAGCAGATTCAAAGAGACAAAATCCAATTCCTTCAGCCTATTCACAGCGGATGAAGTAATTGTCTCCCCCTAAGTAAAAACGCATAAATAGGCTGAAATAATAGTTTGGCTTCCTCACTCACTGCACTTCTCTGTGATCTTCTGGGGCCTCTTACATAAACTTGCTTCCTTCTTTTAATTATATTTTCCGGTAAAAAAATTATCTTCATCTTGCCGGCTGTTTATGTAATCATCTTCTTGAATCCTAGGTTGTATAGCAGAATATGTTTAATTTATTGAAATATGTATAAGAGGAATTTGGTCCTTCTTACGACGGTAATGCTTCTTGGTCTTTCATCTTCTCATGAATTAAAGATCTTGAATCCTTGAGCCTCTGTGTTGTCGTATCTCGTCGTTTAGCTGTATGTACTTGAGATTTTTTTTTTTTTTTCTTTAAGATTCACTAGTTTTCTAACCTTCTTAAGAATCTCTTAACACAACAATATATATATATCTTCTAAGTCTTCATACTAAAAGTTTGCTATACATTCTGACCTTGTGGGGTTTTGCTACTCCAGAAATGGATTCGACCAGCAAGAGTACTCTTCTTCCAATGGCTCGGAGTGGCAACGGTTCCAAAGGACAGAAGACTCGTCTTCTTACAAACCACTTTAACGTCAACTTCACCAAACCAAAGAGTCAATATTTCTTCCATTACAACGTACGCCTCTCCTACTTTCCTCTACTGTCTTGTTCCCATATAAAACTGCTTTGACGTAACTATACAGTGGGATTTAATTTGTCTCTTGATATTTGAACACAGGTTGCTATCACGTATGAAGATGGCAGTCCAGTTGAAGGCACGGGTATTGGCAGAAAGATTCTTGAAAACGTTAAAGAGAATTATCAATATGATTTGGGCTCCAAACACTTTGCTTATGATGGCGAGAAGAATCTCTTCACCATCGGACCTCTTCCCAGCTCCCAGCTAGACTTCTCTGTTGTTCTTGTAGACATGTCTTCTAGCAGAAATGCTGGGAAACACGATGATGCGGACAGTAAAAGATTAAGGCGTCCTAACCGATCCAAGAACTTCAAGGTTTCAATCACCTTTGCTGCAAAAATCCCAATCCAGTCTATTGCTAATGCTCTTCAAGGAAAGGAAACAAAACATTTTCAGGATGCCATAAGAGTGCTGGATGTCATCTTGCGCCAGAACGCAGCTAGACAGAAGTAAAATTTTCTACATATTAATTCTTTGATCTCGCTTGCTTGTTTTTTTGAGTTCATGTTGTTATATATTTGTTTTGCGCAGAGGTTGCCTAATTGCTCGACAGTCTTCTTTTCAAAATGATGCAAAGTTCTTTGCGAACATAGGTGAAGGTGTTGATTGTTGCAGAGGATTCCATTCAAGCTTCAAAAATACTCAGGGAGGCTTAGCCCTCAATATTGGTATTTCCTTTTTCATTAGATGATTTTTAGTGTACAATTCAGATTTATCTTCAAACTAACATTTTTTTTTTTGTTTTTTTTTTTTTATCAAGATGTTTCAAATACGTTGATAATAACTCCTGGTCCTGTTCTTGGCTTCCTTGTTGCAAATCAAGGTAGAGATGGACTCCTTCTTGACTGGAAAAAGGTACCTGGAAGATTTTGCATGGTGTTTTGGCATGGTATATACTTGTGGTGAAGTAATTAATTATCTGATTTTTTTTTGTTTCTCATTTAGGCAAAAAGTACTCTCAAGAATCTGAGAATCAAAGTGATCACCTCAAACCGAGAGTACAGAATTACCGGGCTAAGTGATTTAAGCTGCAAAGAGCAAACGTAATGTTTGTGAATTTATATTCTTCGATCATATTCATATATTTTAACTTACTTTGATTTGGTTATTAATTGCATATAATTTATATATATAATTGTTTAGGTTTATTTGGAAGCGAAAGAAAGAAAACGGGGAAGTTGAGGAGGTTGAGATTACAGTGTATGATTACTTCACTAAAGTCCTTAAAATCAAACTGCATGATTCAGGTGACTTTCCTTGCATCGATGTTGGTAAGCTCAATCGTCCTACTTACATTCCCATTGAGGTAACTTTTTTCTTTCTTTCTTTTTTTCATTTTTCTTTTCCCAACTCACATTTTCATGTTTAATGGCTTATATGATGAATATACATGTGTTTGGTTTTTTCTAACATTTGCAGCACTGTGTTCTTGTTTCTCTACAACGCTATAAAAAGGCTCTTAGCATTTCTCAGAGGACTATCCTAGCCAACAAATCTAGACAAAGGCCACAAGAAAATATGAATATGTTAACCAATGTAAGGTCTTTAATTTTTCTATTATTTATTCTCTTTTTTTTCCCATAATTTTATTTATATAATAAAGTTTCATATATTGCAGGCTCTGGGGAACAATAAATATAATGATGATCCAATGCTGCAAGAATGTGGTGTCAGAATCGGCTCTGACTTCACTCGAGTGGAAGGCCGCATTCTACCAACACCAAATGTGATTCTTCTTAGTTAGTCTTCTCTTTCATTTTTGGTTATGGAAGATTTGATATGTTATTAATTAATTAATTATCAATACCTCTTGTCTCTTAATTTCGAAAACAGCTTAAAGTTGGCAATGGAGCTGACATCTTTCCTAGAGATGGACGCTGGAGCTTCAACAATAAGGTCATCTTTCTTCTGCATTAGATGTTTTAAAACTCTTTTTCTAATACTAATCCAAAAATAAATTTCTGTAGGAAGTTGCAGAGCCTGCTACAGTTACTAAATGGGCTGTTGTGAACTTCTCTGCTCACTGCGACCCGCATAGGATTGTTCGTGATTTGGTCAGATGTGGAAAATCAAAAGGAATTGTAAGCTTTTTTTTTTTATTTCTTTCTTCAGGATCATTACTTAAACTATAAAGAACTTTAATCACAAAACTCTTCCTTAATTGGTTTCTCTTTGCATTTTTATTTTAATCTCAGAACATAGACTTTCCATTTCCTACTGTCTTTGAAGAAAACCCTAAGTTTAAGAATAAACCTGCTTCTGTAAGAGTTGAGATGATGGTTGAACAAATGATATCGGGACTACCACAGGGGAAAGTTCCAAATTTCATTCTTTGCATACTCTCTCAAAGGAAAAACTCTGATGTTTACGGTACCATTAAGCACTTAATATTACTTGAATATATAGTTTTCTTTTCTCATAAAATATGAGTGTCTCTTAATAACTAATCTCTTTTAGGTCCTTGGAAGAAGAAAATTCTTGTCGAATCTGGAATCTTCACTCAATGTATTGCTCCTACCGGCAATGTAAATGATCAGTATCTCACAAATCTTCTCCTCAAGATAAATGTCAAGGTGATGATGATCTCTTTGAACTTTTTTACGTACTTTGTAGCTTCTGATCATATGATTATCTTAAATCTCTGAAAAACATTTCTGTATAGCTTGGTGGATTGAATTCAATGTTGGCTGTCGAGCGGTCACGAGGAATGCCATCTGTAATGAGAGTTCCAACCATGATTATTGGGATGGATGTATCTCATGGTTCCCCACAGTCTGATGCACCATCAATTGCCGCGGTAACATGAATTTTTCTTTCGTCTTTGTGTTATATTTTCATGTAAGCTACTAATTATGAATTTGATTTTGGTTTTTATATTTTCTGGAAGGTTGTGAGCTCGAGAGAATGGCCACTGATCTCAAAATACAGGGCTTGTGTGCGTACACAATCTCAGAAAGTTGAAATGATTGATAATCTCTTTAACCCCGTCTCTGATACAACAAAGGATGATGGTATTATGAGGTAATAATATTTTTCAAAAGGTTTGGTTTATATATATACAATTTATGAAAACGTATTTTGATTAAAAGATTCATTGTTGTTTTACAGGGAGCTCTTGGATGATTTTTACAAAAGTACTTCTCGTAGGAAACCCCAGCACATTATCATTTTCAGGTAATGCTTATATAATCTAGAGATTCTTGTGAAAGTAATTTAAGGCAATTTTTCTAGCACAACTAGTATAATAAATAATATATACATGTAGGGATGGTGTGAGTGAATCTCAGTTTAACCAAGTTCTTAATATTGAGCTGGATCAGATGAAGCAAGTAAGGTTTTTTTTTTTTTTTTTTTTTTTTTTTTTTTTTTTTTTTTTTTTGGTTTTTGAACCTTTTAAGCAATTAATATATGTAGCATATGCTGGACATTTATGGAGTTACATTTTTTGTACGTATTATTGGTTCCATTACTAGGCTTGTAAGTTCCTCGAGGAGAATTGGGATCCCAGGTTTACAGTGATCGTTGCTCAGAAAAACCACCACACCAAGTTCTTCCAGACCAGCAGACCTGATCGAAATGTTGATCCAGGTTATAATTAATCCATTTTTGTAACCGTGACTAGTTTTGATTTCTTTTCTTTTGCTTTTTGTTTGTTGGTGTTATTGAAATGACCTAAAAAAACTGTTTCATATATTTCATGCAGGGACAATAATTGACAGCAAAATCTGTCACCCACACAACAACGACTTCTTTCTTTGTGCTCATGCTGGAATGATTGTAAGTGATAAGTCTTATTACTTACTACTTTGATATTTTTTTTTCTATGTATTTCGATGTATGATAATGAAATGAATACCATTAACGTGTGATAGGGAACAACAAGGCCAGTACATTACCATGTGCTGTACGACGAGATTGGGTTCTCGACGGATGACCTCCAAGAACTTGTCCACTCTTTATCCTATGTGTAAGCATTAAATTAGTTTTACCTCTTTTATCCGATACATTAATTACATCAATTCTCTTTATTGAATTTACTAATAACCCCTTTAATTTGTTTGGTTTGATACTTGTAGCTACCAGCGGAGCACAACTGCCATCTCTCTAGGTAAGTTGTGTGATCACTATCATTAGTTTTAGATTTATCGACAAATACAATAAAATGATTTGCTTTGAGACTAGAGTTTGATTTCGTTTATGATTACTATTGAGCCATGCAACATCTCAAATTCTTTTGCGTTTTAATTTGCAGTTGCACCGGTACGTTATGCTCATTTGGCGGCTGTGCAGATGGGAACTGTGATGAAATCTGAGAACTTGTCGGAGACTTCATCGAGCCACGCGCACGGTGGTGTCACGACATCTGGAGAAGTCCCTGTGCCTCGCATGCCAAAGCTGAACAAGAAGGTTGCTACATCAATGTTCTTCTGCTAAAAATTGGCTTTAGTTTTCTCTGTTAACCAACGAACCAAAATTGCTGTTATGATTTTCGTTGAGCTTTTCTTTTTCGCTTCGTGACTCTGTTTTTGTTGGCGTTGGTTGGTCTTTTTAAGATTTTAATAATGGAATTTGCTATTTCAAGATTTGAGTTGCATTTTATTATTGGCTAAGCGAAATAATTTACGTACCAATTTTTCTTGGTCTTTTAATTTTGATTTATTTATCATCTTGACCATTGTTTATGTGATAAATCTTCGCGTTAATGTTCAACACGTCGAGGGGAATTGCTAAAGACACCATAAACTTGTGGTTAACAGTGTAGTTAGCACATGCATCTGTATTTTCCATTGGTGTTGAAACAGGCCCGGCCTAAAAAAAATTTGAACCTTGTGCTAGAAAAGGGTTATATAGTTAATATTTAAAAGTTCTAGCCCCTTTTGTAATTATTTAAAAGTTTCAAAAATAGAATTGGGTCTGTGTTGAAACGTCACGAATGTATATAGCTTTGAACTAGGAGAATTCGCACGAATTAATGTATTTCCAATCATTTATTTGAAATGTTAAGAATATTCCATTCAATTTTATTTAGTACTCTGCTACTTTTATCTTCCAATCATTTTATTTGAAATATTAAGAATATTCCATTCAATTTTATTTAGTACTCTGCTACTTATCTTTAACATTATCTTAACAAAAATAATATACTTATGTTTTTTTCTCAATTTACTACTATATATTATTTTTTTGTTAGTTAGGTGTGCTGAAATGTTCCTCACTAGATTTATATTGAATACTCTATTTGGAAGATATTATTTTATAGATCTTTTAACAAAACAAATAAGATATTATATTATATATGGAGATTACAAATATTTAGGGGAAGAGTATCCGAAACCTAAAGATAGGAAGAACAACTGTCAATGTCTTATTCAAGAAATTAAGTTCCATGCGTCGAAGAGCATAGCAGAACTTTTCAACCTTTTTTGTTAATATATGCCTGTATTTCTATGTTAATGCACTAGTAATAACAGTGCACGTCAGCGAGAGTCTGTCTCCCTTAGTAAAAAAGCATAAATAGGCTAAAGAATAGTTTGGCTTCCTCACTCACTGCAATTCTTCTTCACGTACGTTTATGTTTGTCACTTGCTTGTAATTTTTTCTTTTCTTTGTCTTGACTGGGGTATTCATTCTTTTGTGTTGCTGGTTTTCCTTTTTAATGTCACATTTATGTTCCGTGCAGTGGTTGCCTCCTTGTTCGGCAATCTTCTTTTCACAATGATGCCACCAAGTTCTTTACGAACATCGGTGAAGGTGTATTGGTATTTCCTTTTTTCATTAGATGATTTTTTTTTTTTTGNGTTTTTCCTTTTTTTATTAGATGATTTTTTTTTTTTTGTACAATTCAGATTTTTTTTTTTTTTTTTTTTTTTTTATAGATAAAGGGTTAGATTTCAATTCTTTCGAACATTATGTTCTTGTTTTTGGTTTATCAAGATGTTTCGAATACGATGATTGTAAATCATGGTCCTGTTCTTAACTTCCTTATTACAAATCAACGTCATAGTGTGAGAGATGGACTCTCTGTTGACTTGAAAATGTACTTAAAATAATTTGCATGGTGTTTTAGCATACAATATTATTATATTTGTGGTGTGAAGTAACATATTTGTTTCTCATTTAGGCCAAAAAAGTACTCTTAAAAATCTTAAAATTAAGTCATCACCTCAAACAACATATAGTACA
Organism: Noccaea bulbosa; assembly: GCA_900406535.1. Classification (NCBI taxonomy): domain Eukaryota; kingdom Viridiplantae; phylum Streptophyta; class Magnoliopsida; order Brassicales; family Brassicaceae; genus Noccaea; species Noccaea bulbosa. The sequence goes on along the minus strand of OVBJ01000246.1, from coordinate 21,791 downwards.
AGATTAACCCAGGGTAAGTGGTTTACGCTACAAAGATCGAACGTAACTGGACTAAACAGATACGTATGATCTTTACAGCGTAAATTACTTAGTCCGGGTAACTTGTATTCTCTGTTTGAGGTACTTTGATTCTAAGATTCTTGAGAGTATTTTCTGTCTAAATGAGAGACAAAAATCAGACAATTAAGTACTTCTCCTCAAATATATATACTAAATCAGCATTGAAATTCTTTTAATAGACTTAGATAATAGTGCACTGTAAGTCCGTAACCCTGAAACCAATCACCAATTTCTCGATTTTCATCTTCCTTAGTAAAATGTAGAAATATTCTGTATCCCAGACTTTCTTGGCCGTTAATGTGGATCATTATTCATCTGACCATTATGTAATAAAACTTCCCGTTCATATTCATGTCTTGCTTTTTCTTCACTAGTTTATTCACATCTTAGTTTGTATGTCAGAATATGTGATAGATCCATTCTCTGTTGACTGGAACAAGGATGTATATAGAATTTTCACTGATGTTTTAGCAATCTTTGAGGTGAAGTACTTAATTATCTTATTTTTGTTATCTCATTAAGACTAAACGTAGTCAAAATTATGAGCATGTTAAACATGTAATATACGAACAGAAGAATACAAATGACACTATTACTGAAGTGAAAAGTGAAAGAGTTTTACCTACATATATCATAGAGTTAGGATTATATATCAAAGCAGTACACAAAACCTTTTAGGAAAACTGGAAGAAAAAAATAAAAAAAAATACAGAAAAGCAACTATATACCCCCTCTATGGTTATCAACCTGAGAAAATGCATATCGAGGCTCTCTAGGTGGTTCTTTGTCGAACATGTCGGCTGGTGGTATCGCCACCGCCATCAGAAAGTTGGCCCCACACACTCTGAGACTTGGCTCCTCCGGTACTGTTGCTGCTGCCTTCCTCGTAACCAGCCACCGCCTTCAGAAGCTCCGACTGGAGGGTCAGACATTCATCCTTCAGCTGTTGGTACCCATCTGTCTCCAGGACAGCTGCAATGTTTTAAGCCCCCACCAAGTTCAACACATAACACACGATCCATTATACATCTTGGTACGCATATCAAGGGTGTACATATACATAAAACCAAATCGAAAACCAGATTTTCCACTAATAATTGCAATGTTAAATGCGATGCAGAAACATACCTGCTAGGTTCTCGGCAGTAAATTTAAGGCAAACGCTTTTTAGTTCCTTAGCATTATATCTGTCGGCCAACGCTAAGATCTTGGCAACGGATTTGACTGCTACGCCTTTGCAGATGTGAGATTCACACAACAACCTAAGCCTATTCAGCTCGTACTTGTCCGCTGCTGCTAAAAGCTTTACAATCAATGTCTCGTATATTTCAGGCAGCTTTAAGTGGTCAAATGTATGAGTTGTCACAGGCTCCACAGCTTCCGGAAGACAATCTTTATACATGAATTGTAGCAACGCCTGGAAGGGAAAGATCATATTTACAAGCACGATCTGAACATACAAACAAGTCAAGAACTAACTACCAATGATGTACCTTGAAAACCTTAGGTTCCACATCGTTGATCGTAACCTCTGTATTGTCTGCTTCAAGCTCATTGAAAAGTTTTGACTTGAAAAATGGAGATCGAGCAGCCAGCACTAGTTTATGAGCCAGAAACTTCTCGCCAGCAATGTCAAAAGTGACATCGGAACCTTCCATGCTATCCAGTAAAACTCCAAAATGTGATCCAAGTTCTGAATCAGGGACGGGAACAGAGTGTAACCGTGGGCAGTGTATTTCTGAAACCACAACTCCAACCGTACAATTGATTTTCAAGCAATCGTCTTTGAGGAAGTCAGATGACTCAAGCAAGTTTCTTCTGAAGAAACGCTTGTATCCCCTACTCAAACCACGACAAAGCGAAGAGGATTAGGAGCTTGAGGTAATCACGTGTAAGATCAAGCTCATGTTTGAACCTGCCAGAGGATCTAAGTAAGGGAAACAAGCTAGTCCTAGTGATCAAGGCCCAATTACAAAAACACGCCGGGAGATCCAATTGCAACGTACTCAAAACCTTATCAAAAGTAGTTCTTCCTCACCAGAAATCATCTAACATGCATGGATTTAGATAGCTAAGAAAATCCAAGCAGAAAACTTATGCTAAAAAGTAAAAACGCCACCAAAATAGTCTAAGTACTTAACTATTTCGATAACCATCGATTGTAATCAACATAATCTAGAATCATGAGCAGTGAGCACAAACAAACTAGGCATAAAAGGCAAAATCGTACCACATGCTTCCTCGGTATTTGAGGGTGTACGGCCCACTGTCAAGTGACCGTTCGAAATGGCTATGAACCTTGTGGTGTCCCTTGCCGCTTTGGTCAACAAGAGCGAGCTCGAAAAGCGCCCTGACTTCGGTGCCTTCGCTGGCCAATGCGATAAAGACGGACACGTACGAAGAATTATCTTCCGGATTCTTACCGTCCGGGTAGAAGAAGATCCCCCACTGGTAGCCTCCGACGGAGAAGTTTTCACTCGCTATGTGCTTCCCCACACCCATCCCCTTCGCTAAGCTGTAACCTTGTATCACGAATTGATGCGACCCATTCACCGTCTGCGTCACCGACTTCGAGATCGTCGGCGACTGAATCCGATCTGGATTCGATCCCGGAATCAGTGATCCAGACATCGCCTTGAAAATTCGCGGCGTATTTAGTGGTGAGATAGAGAAGATCCCATGAGAAAGACCAAGAATTTTCGCTGCTAGCTGAATCGAATTCCAGAAACAAGATTTCTAGGGTTCTGAATTTCAATTTGGATTGTTTCAGACCGTTTAAAGGAAATCGCAAGAGGGAAGTTAAACAGAACGTTTCCAGTCAGTCGTATAAACTCGCCAATTTTTAATCAGAGAAGAGCTAAAAATAGCGTTTGGCTGTGGGTTTAAAACTAATCTCCCAATTGTTTAAAGGTCATATCTAATCCTGCTGCCAAACAAGCAGTCAACTCTGCTCTCACCTTCTTTTCGAATTTGATTGGTGGCGACGGTCGCCTCGCCTCCCTATCAGTCAGTGGAAAAATGGATGGGCATGAAGGTTGTTGTGGCAGCGCTGAGAAGTCGGAAATGATACCGGCGGAGGAAGCTTTAGGTATAGTACTCGGCGTCTCCAAGCGGCTGACTCCGGTACTCGTGTCGCTGCAGGAAGCACTTGGGAAAGTATTGGCGGAGGACATTCGTGCTCCTGATCCTCTCCCACCGTATCCCGCTTCCGTGAAGGTGAATAGTATTCAAACCTGAAATGAACGAGTTTGGAGATTGATTTGGACAATCAATTGTTGAATATTCTAATGGGTTTTCTTGTCTGATAAGTACTGTTGATTTACATTCCTCTCTGCTGATTTTCGTGAATCGTTTGTGTATCTTGACTGTTTGATCTATGTTTGAGGATGCTATTGTGAGGTTGATTGTGCTTAAGAGCGAGAGTTGATTTGATTACAACGGAAATTTGACAAATAGAGAAATGAAGGATGCTAAGCTGGTGATGAGTACTACTTGACATTATTGTTATTTGATGTTGTTTAGGATGGGTACGCGGTTATTGCTTCAGATGGACCTGGAGAATACCCAGTGATTACAGAATCAAGAGCTGGGAATGATGGACTGGGTGTCACTCTTACTCCTGGAACTGTGGCTTATGTAACAACTGGTGGTTAGTACGTTGCATTCGATGAAAAATCTCTTACTGATGATTATCATTTGCTCATATGAAAAATTGTAACCCCGCCTTTTGTGTTTTAACATTAAAAGTCCTACTGTATCTTAAAACACTTATATATTTGAAAGTTCTTGTATCTCACAACCTCTTTTTTTTTCGTTGATTTGTGTCTCTTTAGGACCTATACCTGATGGTGCCGATGCAGTTGTCCAAGTTGAGGACACTAAAGTACTTGGGGACGAATCAACTGATTCAAAAAGAGTTAACATACTGATTCAAACCAAGAAAGGCACTGACATCCGTAGAGTGGTATGGTTTCTTCTTTCCCGCTTGTATAGTCAGTATTGTAGTTGATATCTTTGGTTTCCTTTAGCTATGACTGTTTGCTAGATAGTTATAGTATCATACATTTTCTCTTAACGCACTGCCATTTGTTGATCTAAGAAACTGTTAGGATGCATGCGAGATCAAACGCTAAATGAGTTAAACTGTTGTATCGTTTGATAGTTAGTTCAATTTTGTTTTACTTGATCAAGGATTCCATAATATTCATTCAATTTATATGATAGGGTTGTGACATTGAGAAAGATGCAACTGTACTAAAAACTGGAGAAAGGATTGGTGCCTCAGAAATTGGCTTGCTAGCAACTGCAGGAGTAACCTTGGTGAAGGTATTGCTGTATACCAGTTTTTATCTTTGCAAATTTACCTGAGGATGTGTCCAAAACCTGAAAATGTAAACTTCCATGTAGGTATATCCTATGCCAACAGTTGCTGTTCTCTCTACTGGGGATGAACTTGTTGAGCCGACAGCTAAGACTTTAGGTCGTGGTCAGGTATTATGCAGAACTAAGATTTCTGATGCATGTGATATTTATGCCTGTGTAGTAATTGGAAAAGTTAATGGACACCATTATTACTTTAGTGGCTAAAGAAAGGGCTCTCTGCAGATTAGGGACTCAAACCGAGCAATGTTAGTGGCAGCAGTGATGCAGCAGCAATGCAAAGTTGTTGATCTTGGAATCGTTAGAGATGATAGAAAGGAACTTGAGAGAATTTTGGATGAGGCCATATCCTCTGGAGTCGATATCATTTTAACATCTGGTGGTGTTTCAATGGGAGATAGGGATTTTGTCAAGCCATTGCTCAAAGAGAAAGGGAAAGTACATTTCAGCAAGGTAAATAATCAGTATTAGTTTCCTCAATCATCTAGGTGAAGTTTTTTTTTGTTTTTTCTCTGTTTAAAAGCAGAAGTGTATTGACCCCCAAAAAAAAAATGCAGTAGAGTTGGCTTCCATGTTTTCCGACAATCTTTTTTACCCGACTCTACTGTTTAATTTCTCAACTCAAACTCAGCAAGTTGACAATGTTTAGTCTGATATCAGACTGAACTTAGAAGATTTTAAATTAAAATTTTGCTTCAGGTATTGATGAAACCTGGGAAACCTTTGACATTTGCTGAGATCAGTGCCAAACCAACTAAAAGTATGATGGAGAAAACAGTTCTTGGATTTGGATTACCAGGAAATCCTGTAAGCTGTTTGGTTTGTTTCAATCTCTTTGTTGTACCTACGATCCGCCAGCTTGCAGGATGGACAAGCCCCCATCCACTGAGGTTAGTGAAGTTTGCATGATATTCTCTCCTCCAAATGAACTTATCTATGATGATCATCAATGGAAGGGTAACTTGTCGTTTAATGTTTGTGCAGAGTGCGAGCTCGACTTCAGGAACCCATAAAGTCCGATCCCATCCGTCCGGAGTTTCATCGGGCCATCATCAAATGGAAAGAGAATGATGGATCAGGGACTTCCGGGTGAGTTTTTCATATAACCATGTCTGCTTTTGAGTCGAAAACTTAGCTGGATCGTACTAAATTTGCTTGGAAGTTGCATTACGCGTTACTATCTTAAACAGATTAGTAATATGTACCTGGGTGTCAGATTTATTGCTGAGAGCACGGGACATCAGATGAGCAGTCGGCTTTTAAGTATGAGGTCGGCTAATGCTTTGCTGGAGTTGCCTGCTACAGGCAATGTGCTTTCTGCTGGAACATCTGTATCAGCTGTAATCGTTTCGGATATTAGTGGCTTCTCTGTAGACAAGAAAACGTCATTATCAGAACCAGAGTCTATTAAAAAGGAAAAAAAGTACGATGAAGTACCTGGGCCGGAGTATAAAGTGGCTATTCTTACCGTCAGTGATACTGTCTCAGCTGGGGCTGGACCTGATCGAAGGTACGATTACTGTTAAAACGTATTAATTGTCCCATATAGATCTGGATGAGCTGAGTTATGTAGGGATGTTGAAACAGATACACGTTAGGTTTTTATTTGCGTCTTTACAAGCATGATTCACCTTTTCGGTTTTCTCTTTCAATATGGCATAATCCATGCAAATATTAGTAATGTAGAGTCGATAATCTCCTCAGCGGGAGTTAAAAGGAGTGACTGAAAACTTTGGAATAGTGAGTTTTTCCAGGAGTTACTTAATTTTTCTTTGATTTAGAAAAAGTGCATCTAGATACATCTCTCCAGTTCGTTATTCTGGTGAGGTCACTAATTCGATGCCATAGTAAAACTGCACAGCGATATTGCTCCTTGTCATAGTGAGACAGGGAAGCATCTCCGTGTTTTGCTACATCTTTTAGGTAATAGCTAATCTCGATGCCATTCCTCACTTTAAATAGACAGGGAACCTTTCCTAATAGTTTTTTTCCCCGGTTTCTCATAGTCCAGAAAGTGTTTTTTGTTCACTTCAGATTTTGCTCCTATCAGTTATTTCATTTACTTCATGATCATTTCTTTGATTGCTTGTTTGTTTTTTTTTGTGCTGGTCCAGCGGGCCTAGGGCTGTATCAGTGGTTGATTCCTCGTCTGAAAAATTGGGAGGAGCTAAGGTAGTTGCGACAGCTGTGGTCCCCGATGAAGTGGAAAGAATCAAAGACATTCTCCAGAAATGGAGCGATGTTGACGGAATGGATCTCATTCTTACACTTGGTATACACATTTATCTTAGATTTATTGTTGTGTTTGAACATATTTCTGATATACTTAACTTCTTGCAACTAGGTGGTACTGGCTTCACTCCGAGAGATGTAACACCTGAAGCAACAAAACAGGTGATTGAGAGAGAAACACCTGGTCTTCTCTTTGTTATGATGCAAGAGAGCTTAAAGGTAAAATACTTGACTCTTATGTTCAATCTCGAAAAACCAAACCGATCCTGAAATTGAATTCTGCCTTTCAATACGGTCATCTGATTCTGTATCCTTTTTCTTCTGAGAGCAGATCACGCCATTTGCGATGCTCTCACGCTCTGCAGCAGGAATTAGAGGCTCAACATTGGTACGAATCTTTTTGACTTGACATTTGTGCAATCTCTAAGTTGTCACTTGTCATCGCTTACATTTCTAACTTTTCTTTTGGTCCCTTAGATAATCAACATGCCTGGGAACCCAAACGCAGTGGCCGAGTGTATGGAGGCTCTGTTACCGGCGTTGAAACACGCACTGAAGCAGATCAAAGGAGACAAGAAAGAGAAACATCCAAAGCACATACCTCACGCAGAAGCCACCGCACCGACTGATACGTGGGACCGAAGCTATAAGTCGGCCTATGAGGGAGTAGAAGAGACGAAAGATGATGGTGGCTGTTCTTGTACTCACTGAAACTTTCCAGCATTTTCACACAGTGGATGAAGCCTCGGCACGGATGTTACATTTCAATCCTATGAGGAGTTTTGTGGTTTATAGAGTTACATGAATTATAACTCCATGGTGCGTCAGGCACTGTTGTAAACTTGTAATAAGGTCTACTTTGTGTAAAAATGGCTGTCACCCAAAGAGGAAAATAAATGGTGTTACGAAAATAAACATACTAGCTAATGATATGATCACGTCGGAAGCCACTGAGCCAATAACAACAAACACACATAAATATCAACTGTTGATTATTTTTAAGATTGGATTCCTGGTAAATTTTGTCTGGTTCATACAATTTGATGCTGGAATCATTTTTGACAATGTCTGCATAGGTTGAAATAAAATTATATAAAACCTGGGAAATTACGAAGGTCAAATATAGTTGTTGAGTGAGTGAGTCTCCTCCTTCCACGGACACTGTGAACAGAGAAATAGGAGCAGCTCGTTTGAAAAGGGAGGCTATAAAAAATGGGTCAGCTCGCTCTTCAGAGACTCCCGCCGTTGGCTTCGGTTCCGAAACGCCCTCCTTCTCTCCCGCCACCGTCTTTCGCTTCTCCGTCCCTCCCTTGCGCAACCGCCTCTCGCCGCCCCCTCCGTCACGGATTATACGTCGCCAGGTTTCCTTCTATTTCCCCCCGATTATTTCGTCCTCTTCTATTTCTTCCTTTACTCGATTATATTTCCTTTTTGTAATTCTTGTCTATTTTCGCTATGGATTCACAATTCAATCAAAGAATTTTCAATTTTGTATCAGCATCCGATTTATTTATTTATTTATGATGTGTTGTTTTATAAGTTTACATTCATGAATTTTCCTCTAAAAAAACAGAGCAATGTCATCCCACATTGTTGGATATCCCCGAATTGGGCCCAAGAGAGAGCTTAAATTTGCACTGGAGTCTTTCTGGGATGGTAAAACCGGTGCTGAGGGATTGGAAAATGTTGCAGCTAACCTGAGAAAATCCATATGGAAGCATATGGCTGATGCAGGAATCAAGTATATTCCAAGCAACACCTTTTCATACTATGATCAGATGTTGGATACCACAGCGATGCTTGGTGCTGTTCCCTCTAGATATGGTTGGGAAGGTGGTGAGATCGGGTTTGATAGTTACTTCTCCATGGCACGGGGAAATGCTTCTGTTCCTGCTATGGAAATGACCAAGTGGTTCGATACGAACTAGTAAGTTAAAGAATCCTCTTTCTTCACTGTTTGTAAAGTTTCTTTCTTTTTCGAGAATGCTGATAGATGCATTTGACAGCCATTACATTGTTCCTGAGTTGGGTCCTGATGTCAAGTTCTCGTATGCATCTCACAAGGCTGTGGTTGAGTTTAAGGAGGCCAAAGCAGTAAGTGTGACTGCAACCTTTCTCTTTCTTTTAGTTACTGTACTTTTGATGCGGCCGTATAGATAGTTTCGATGGTGTTGCTGTTTCTTATATAATTCTCTTCAGCTTTCCTGTTTTGGTCCCAAGGTTCTTATTCACAGTTGTGCTTTTGGCTGTTCATGGCACAGCTTGGTATTGACACAGTTCCCGTGCTCATTGGTCCCATGACCTACTTGCTCCTGTCAAAACCAGCAAAGGGTGTTGAAAAGTCGTTCTGCCTTCTTTCTCTGATTGACAAGATTCTCCCTGTCTACAAGTAAGAATATCATGAGGCCAACTTCGAGATACCGCTTCATTATAAGATACTGTTTCATTTGGATAGTGCTCGAAACCTTAACTGGTTTCTGTGGCATGTGTTTTTTCAGAGAAGTTTTGGCTGATCTGAAATCTGCTGGTGCACGATGGATTCAGTTCGATGAGCCTATACTTGTGATGGATCTTGACACCAACCAATTGCAGGCATTTTCCGATGCCTACTCTCACATGGAGTCATCTTTGGCGGGCCTGAATGTTCTTATCGCCACATACTTTGCAGATGTTCCTGCTGAAGCGTACAAGACGTTAACGTCTTTGAAATGTGTAACTGGGTTTGGATTTGACCTCGTTCGTGGGTTGGAGACTCTTGATTTAATCAAGGTTGATTTTCCTCGCGGAAAGCTACTATTTGCTGGAGTTGTTGATGGAAGGAACATTTGGGCGAATGATCTTTCTGCCTCACTCAAGACACTACAGACTCTTGAAGACATTGTTGGAAAAGGTGTCAGTAAACAACATTTTAATTGATTGCTTTCACTTCTTTTTCCTGCTTGGCTTCAGAATGATGTAAACCCTTCTCTTCGCTTGGCAGAAAAGGTCGTGGTTTCTACTTCTTGCTCTCTACTCCATACGGCTGTGGACTTGGTGAATGAAATTAAACTTGATAAAGAACTAAAATCGTGGCTTGCATTTGCTGCACAAAAGGTTGTTGAAGTGAATGCACTTGCCAAATCATTTTCTGGAGTTAAGGATGAGGTACATCTTTTCTTATTGCATTTTGCACAACTTTTGAGGAATATTATATGGAACATGTCTGCGTTTCTAGTTTTAGAGGGTCTTTGAGTTATCCCACGATTGAAGTTATCGGCTTAAAAACATATGTTTGTGTGGCTACAACGACATCGATGCCCAGTGAATTTATGTTTCGTAAACTGGACTTTTACCTGATAGCATGGCTCATTGCTGGAACTTTGCGTTTATTTGATACGGAAATAGTTGAACTTCAGCTTTGTATTGTCGTGGTCCCTTTGTAGGCATTGTTTTCTTCTAACTCCATGCGTCAAGCTTCTAGACGATCATCTCCAAGGGTGACAAATGTAGCTGTACAACAGGATGTAAGGGGTTTTCTAACAAATTTCTCTTCCACATTGTGTACCCTGGAGTTGTATCTTTAATTACTTTCTTACTCAGGTTGCTGCAGTAAAGAAATCTGATCATCGCCGTTCTACAAAAGTAAGTGTTAGGCTACAAGCCCAGCAGAAGAAGCTAAACCTTCCTGCTCTTCCAACAACTACAATTGGATCTTTTCCTCAGACCACAGATCTCAGACGGATACGCAGGGAATTCAAGGCCAAAAAGTAGGCTATCTAATCTAATGATGTATCTGGAAAAATTCTAACATGTGACTATTCTAATACTCATGCATCCGCTGCATTTGCAGGATGTCAGAAATTGACTATGTCCAGGCTATCAAAGAGGAGTTTGAAAAGGTTGTCAAGCTTCAAGAAGAGCTTGGGATCGATGTATTGGTGCATGGCGAGGCAGAGGTGGAAATATACTGAAACCTAGGTTTATTATTCGATCTATTTCATTCTTTACCCCCCTGATATGCCATAGTCCCGCAGAGAAACGATATGGTGGAGTATTTTGGTGAGCAGCTGTCTGGCTTTGCTTTCACATCGAATGGGTGGGTCCAATCATATGGGTCCCGCTGTGTCAAGCCACCTATCATATATGGTGATGTCACCCGACCGAAGGCAATGACTGTCTTCTGGTCGTCAATGGCCCAGAAAATGACCAAACGTCCTATGAAGGGGATGCTCACTGGCCCTGTCACAATTCTTAATTGGTCCTTTGTTAGAAATGACCAACCCAGGTGTGAAAACTAAGCCTAATAAGTTATCTTTCACTCTATATGGTATTCCATTTCACCATTATTGTTCTTTTTAGGCATGAGACGTGTTTCCAAATTGCACTTGCCATCAAAGATGAGGTTCAGGACCTTGAGCAGGCTGGTATCACTGTTATTCAGATTGATGAAGCTGCATTAAGAGAGGGATTGCCCCTCAGAAGGTCCGAACATGAATTTTACCTTGACTGGGCCGTCCACGCATTCCGAATCACAAACTGCGGTGTGCAAGACACTACTCAGGTCATATGTTTCTCACTTTACTGCTCCATTTCAACTTGTAAGAATATTTGTACCAGTATGTTGAGCATCATGTGCTTTCTTTAGTCATGCTCTCCTTGTACTTCATGCAGATTCACACCCACATGTGCTACTCAAATTTCAACGACATCATCCACTCAATCATAAATATGGATGCTGATGTGATCACTATTGAGAACTCGCGGTCAGATGAGAAGCTCCTATCAGTCTTCCGCGAAGGAGTGAAATACAGTGCTGGAATCGGTCCAGGGGTTTATGACATTCACTCTCCTCGAATCCCATCCGCTGAAGAAATAGCTGAGCGTATCAACAAGATGCTTGCAGTTCTGGAAAGCAAAGTCCTTTGGGTGAACCCTGACTGTGGCCTAAAGACGCGGAAGTACTCGGAAGTTAAATCCGCACTTAGCAACATGGTTTCTGCTGCCAAGCTAATCCGCGCTCAGCTAAATAAGTCATAAAGCCTTGGATCAAGTAAGTTAGCTCATAGTACCACTTCCTTCACTCTCTAAATCCTCTGATTAGACCCGTTGAATAGGTTATGAACTAAATTTCTCTATCAGTGCCTGGAATGAACAACTTTATTTTATGACAAATGCCAAGTAGTCTGTCGGTTTTCATCTTATTTCTCCACTTGTAGAGTTTTGGTTTTAAATCATTTCACAATTATAGTTAGTACTTAATTTCTAGTGTGATTTTGTTTTTCTTCTGGCGCTGGAAATCATTATACCAAGGCTAATTAGGAATCTGTAAAATGGAGAATTTCTTATATCTCGTCAGTCGTCACACATTTGTACAAACATGTAGAGGGAAATTAGCAAACATTTATTTATTTTCTGCATGGGCAATCTTATATATTGTGAGAAGCAATTGTAAGGGGGACTCATTCCTCGGATTTCCACACAAAGGATGAACGTACTGCATTTCTGGCATAGAGTAGGATAAGCAGAACCAAGGAAACCGAAGCAGCCAAATTGCAAATTAACTGCCTTTTGCTTTTAGCTTCCTTAACCACATTTCCAGTTGCCTCTTTGTATTTCTCGAACCACTTGGCTCCATCTTTTTCTTTCTCCTCATCCTTGGAAGTCAAAGCTCCTTTAGGCTCATCATCAGTTTTTTCCTTTTTCCCACTCTGTAGCTCCCTTGCTTTTTTCTGTACAGCATGTTTCAACTGATCGATTTTACCACCGCTCGGCTTCTCAACCATTGGTTTTGAAGCATGGCCTTGTACTTTCTCGTGCTGATCTTGGGGTTTCGTGATCACCGGATGGCCTTGTTTTTTCTCGGGTTGATCATGGGGTTTGATCACCGGACGGCCTTGTCTTTTCTCGAGGTGATCTTGATGTTTCATGATCACCGGTGATGTTGGCTTAGTTTGAGGGATTTCTGTCTTGAGTTTGGGATGCCTGATGTAGAGTTTGTTATCCTTGAACATAGCTGAAACCGAGTCGACGTCAGCGGTCAAGGGAACGGGAATCTCCTGGTGGAAGCGAATCCATTTGTTTCCACCAGTTGGGCGTTCTCCTATTAGTCTTAGCTTCCTTGTTGCGGTTACCGCTACCTTAAGCTGTTCTTTCTTGAATCCTAACCACACAGAAGACAATGCCTATGAACCTTCTTGCTTTTCTAAACTCTTTGTTCTCTATTCTTCTGAGTTTAATGTAGAAAAAAGGAATATGAATAAACAAGATCGAGAAGAAGAAATCGAACCTGGAAGATCCGCGACAAGGACCTCGGCGTCTGGTTCAGAAGTCCATCTAGTTGCAGGCTCGAACTCTTGGTAAACCCGTTCCATTCCATAGTTAGCCATTCTTTCTCACTCTCTCTTTTTCTATGTGGTTGCTCTTTTTTCTTTGGGTTTTAAGTAATGGTTTTTGTTTGTTGTGAGAAAGCAGAGAAACGTAGCTATGATTTTATAGGCAAAAAAGATTATTAGACAACAAAGAGGTTTATGATTTAGTTTTAGTTTCAAGAAACGAAGGCTAATTCTTTGGGTTTTCCACTTCCTCTTTTGTCTTCTTTGAGTTTTCTTTGTCTTGAAGATTTTGGAGATTCTTTGGATTGAGTTTAATATTAAGCATCCCTTTTTATTTGCCTGTCGACAAAATTAGAGTTTCCAGATTTTGAATAACCACGTATTATTATTAATCTCATGTATATGAGAAAATATTGTCTGTATTATACACATGCAACGTTGGATGCTAATGAATCCAAATACCAACACAACCACCGTCATGCTCACGAATTTTTAGATTATCAATAACTCTGATTTTTATTACTTAAGTCCTTATAATAACTGAAATATTTTATAGAATAGCAAAAAAGAAAGTTCAATAGCTTTCTCAGTTTATAAATACAAATGCATGCAGCTTATTACAAGACTGGATTATCATAATCCCAACTTATTCCCAAACATAGTTGCAAGCACTTAAAACCAAAAGAAGAAAACAGAGCAATTGCATTCACATTATAAACACAAAGACAAGCCATCAAACGTTCTTCCTCTGCTGGATTTTCCATTCCAAGTATTTCTCGACAACATCGAGTCCACAAGACTCCTTCACAACAGGCATTGTTGCTGGAACAGGCAAATCAAAGGCCACATCAATCCCTTGTTGGTTATCACTCCATGTCAGAATCTGTTTCTTGGCTTCTTTAACTGCTGCTCGGACCGCGCAGTGAACAGAAGCTGCTAAAAGCAATGGCGGTTCACCGGAAGCTGTATCAAAACCAAAACAGAAAGATTCTTGAGTTTCGATCTTTTGGGTTTCATTAAGAACACAAATAGAATAAGTCACCTTTGGAAGAAAGAACACGGTTCTTGTGTTGTCCACTGTTGAGAATCTCGACATTAAACTGTCTTGGGATTGTGTCGACCGTTGGGATCTTGTAAGTCCAAGTGCTGTCTGTTACTATGAGACCGTCTGAGTTCATTAGGTACTCTTCCAGCATGAAGAACCCAAGTCCTTGAACAAATGCTCCTTCAATCTGCAGTTTACAATGAAACAGGACAACATAACATTACAAATCCAGATCCGGAAACATACACACAGAGTGGCTTCCCGGGTTAAAGGTTAACCTGTCCTAAATCCACAGCAGGATTGAGACTTCTCCCGCAGTCATAGATAATATCCGTGCGCAGGATCGTTGTTTCACCCGTCAAAATGTTCACTTCAACCTGATTGATCACAACCAAAGAAGAGAAGTTGTTTCACAAAATGCAAGTAAGGCTAAGAAGAGCCATTCTTCAATGTTAAAGAGCTTTTACCTCGCTCGCTGCAACTCCATAGTTAAGGTATGCGCCAGTGGAGACATCCGGTGAGTATGCAGTACTAACCGACATGTTTATCGATTGAAGATAAGCCTACGCCACACAAATAGAACCGTTATAAGTCCACTCAGAAGTAACCATCAAAATCATGAGAATGAGAATGTTTCAAGCGTTATGGTCACCTGACTGATGAGGCTATCCCAAGTCACAGGTCCTCCTGTTCTTGACGTTATGGCCAAAGCGTTCTTGACGGGTATAAGCCTTTCGACTAACCCCTCGCAGCAAATCCTAACCGCTTCGCTGCTCGCCTCAGAGCTCGTGCTACCACCAGTTACTGAGCCTTGTACCAAACTCAGGGTGTCTGATTGGACCACCCGGATCTTCTCCAGGAGCTCATCGCTTGTCGTACCGCACTGGATGAGTCCAAGAGAAAATGCAGCCACCTGTTTCACCTTTGTCCACAGCCCTTGACCTATCTCAATCCCTGGAACCTCAACCACTACTGACCCATCGCTCAACACGCTTACTCTCCCCGGTGTTAGCCGCATGGACACTCCATAAATAGCAGGCACACGCGAGATCCCTCTCTTTCTCCACTTGTTTGTTGCATTGAACTCCTCAACCACCTTCCTCCGCTGGTTAAACCCCGAGGACTCATCGAGCTTGTCCCAAATCATTGGTAACGTGTACTCAGGGGATTCACCAGTTTGAGCATTGTGAAACAACTTCAAGCTCTCATACGTATGGAGATTAACCTTCCTGATCTCATCCACATCAATAGAAAGATATGAAGCTACTTTCTCCATGATGGCCTCTCCTATATAAGTTCCTTGTACATCCCCTGGAGCTCGAACCGCGGTTCTGCTCACAGTGTTTGTCTTGCATAGTTTCACATCAAACGACAGAGCACCCCAATCATACTTCATCAGTGCACATTGAATGCCCTTTGGAATAAGCGGGCTTATATCTTCGCTTATCCCTACCTCAAGTAACACCTCCATATCCAAACCAGTGATCTTCCCATTGGCTTTAAATCCAACACTATATGTAACCTTCATCGGATGTCTTCCTCCGGTTGTTATCATATCCGTTTTCCGGTTCACATATATCCTCACCGGACGCTGCATTTTTAATGCTGCAAGTGCACAAGCTGCAGCCACCTAAAAACAGGTTGTTGATGTTAGAAGTAAACATCAAACAAATACTCAAGTACACAATTTCAGAATCCCAACTCACAGGCATTGATTTAGTGACTTTCCCACCGAATCCTCCTCCACATCTACGAGTAATGACGCGGACATTATGCTCAGGAACTCCAAGACATCCAGCGATGGTTCGGTGTACATACTCGGGAACTTGAGACGAGCTATAAACCACCATACAGTTGTCTTCATCAGGCACAGCAAGAGCCGTTTGCGTCTCCATATAGAAGAAGTACTGTGACCCGACACTTAACTACAAAGATTAACATGATGATTAGACAAGAGCAGGGGCTTGAGAGACATATATATATATATAAGTCTTGAAAGAAACCACCTTTGATCCAAGAATTTTATGTTCGGCCTCAGCCATTCCTTTGGTGATATCACCGACCGGTTGACTACGTAGATACGAAGGTACCTCGAAAAGGCTAGATCTTTCGACAGCTTCTTCTACAGACAGTATCGGCGAGACTAAATTATTTGTGTCATAGTCAATCACAACAAGACTTGCTGCCACATCTGCACGCTTTTGACTATCTGCAACCTGCAGATAAAGCAACTTGAATCTAAAGTTTTATCCTACATAAAATGCTTCAGAGGAAGGGAGAAACTCTTTACCAAGACTTACCAAAAAGGCGATGATCTGACCCGCACACTGAGTGATTTCTTCTGCAAACAAAACATCCGAGGCAAAGAAACCTTTGGTACCAACATTTTTCCCGCTTTTCGGAATATCTTTGTAAGTTATTATGCCAACAACTCCTTCTGGAACTCTGTTTTCCTTGAACCTGATACTCTTGATCCGCGCCAGCGGCATTGTACTGTAGATAAATGCGCCGTATAGACAATTTTCCGGCGAAGGAATGTCGTCTACATAAACAGCCTCACCTGAAAATGTTTCAAAAACATCAACAGAGAATCAATATTCACCCGGAAAAGTGATCTTAGAGTATATATATATGTACAACTCACCAGATGCTTGGAGACAAGCACCAGCCTTTACAATGCCTTTCCCAACCGGACTATGTTCTTGATTTTCAACTATCTGTTGTGCAGATGATAACATAGCTTCAGGTTTCAAAGATTCAACATTCTGATAAACAAAACCGAGCTCTTTGCATCCTCCTCCGCTGAGCCACACGTTCGACGTTTTAGCATTTGTTTGAGTTAAAGATCCGAAGAACTCAAAGAGAAAAGCAACAGCCAAGCTTGATCTATAACCAGGATTCGAAGTACCCTTATCAGGTACTATCTCATCTTTAAGCAAGCCAATAGCTTCCATCAAAACTTCATCAGTGATCACTTTCCCTGTAAGAAAGTCTTCCACTTTCCTCGCCCTGTGTGCGTGTTTGGTCCCGTAAGCTCCAAAAGCTAACAGACAGTCATGTACAACAATTCCATCAAGCTCTTCACTTAAAGAAACTTCTGCTGAGAAAGCTGCATTCAGAAACGCCAATGCGTTTCCTAGAGGACGTGGCGCTGCTCTGTAAGTTTCAAAGAGCAAATGAGTATCCGAAGAAGAACCGTTCTTCTTCGTCTTCACGGAGCTCCAAGACGGGATCTCGATGCTCAAAAGAAGAGATTTGGTATCAAGAGGAGGCTGTTGAAGAAACTCTTCCAATGTCAACTGTTCTTGACCCGAGACGCTACTCATGATCTTCACCGTTGCTCTAGCAGCTACAAGTATGGTTGTGAGATCCGAAGGAAACTGTTTCCTCTGCGCCATCATGATGTTTCCACCTAACGTCCCCGTGTTCCTCACGAACCTGTTCGCAATCTTCTTCATATGGTTCGCCAGTTTCGCCAACATAGAAACATTCTCTTTACCTCTTAGAGCCTCAATAGCTTTCGATATAGTCACGGCAGCTCCTAATTCAACTCCTTTCTCGTCTCTTCTCACCACAGCGAGCTCCGGGATCCGCCTTATATCGAAAAACCTTTCGTACTTCCTCTGTTTCTCTTCTTTGTAGTACCCTGTGCTCGTGTTACCCGCAACTAACTTAACCGACATTCCATTCTCAACCTCTGATAACAACCCCTGAAGCTCCGAGACACTAGCAGGGCTTGACCAGCTATACTTTCTTGGATCAAGAACCATACCGTTCTTGATTTCTTGCTTCAAGAACTCCGGAAATTCACAGACTTTAGACGATGCATGATCATAACATGGCAACCTTTTCAAAACCTCGGCTCTGTTGTCTCCCTTCCTGCAAAAGGAATTGAATCCGAGGTCTTCGATGTCCACGTCCGCTGCGAAGCTCTTACAAGCGTCCACGAGAGGTCTGTAACCGGTGCACCGGCATAGATTACCTGACACAGCCTTCTCTGCTTCCGCAGCCGTGAGGTTTGAGAAACCGCTGTGTGGCGGAGGATGAGACTTATCAGCGTTCAAGAGAGCCGAGAACATGGAAACGCTCATTCCAGGAGTGCAGAAACCGCACTGCGTGGCGTGGAAACCGGCGATACGCTCGTGGACAGCGTGGAAACCGACTCTGCTGTTGCCGAGGCCTTCTGAGGTAGTGATGGAGCAGCCGTCGATGCTGCATAGGAGCGTGAGGCAGGAGCTGACAGTGAAGTCATCGACTTTTTCGAGCAGTGGATCATATTTTGAGAGAAGAACAACACAAGCGCCACAACCACCTGCGTCCAGAGAAGGTACATTTACTTAGAACACAAAAAGCAAAAGCCAAACGCTAAGAGACCTGAAAGAGATTCTATTTCAGTTTGTTGACAAAAAGAAAAACAAATTTATGTAAAGCAAAACCTTGTTTATAGCAAAAGTCAAACACATAAAATTGGCGTTTGCAATTGACACTTTGCAAAAACACTTTGAAAGTATATTTTTTTCCTAAAAATTGTATAACTATTTGTGGATTTTTCTTAAACACCGATTGTTCAATAAATGCATTCGCAGATCAGTCTAAATCGTTACAAATCCGGAGTCTGAATCGTTCAGTCAATCTTGCAATTTCTACTCTCTTTTTGGGAATTTGTTGCTACTGAATCTAAAAATCAGACAAAAGACTCAAGAACATGAAAATAGAGTAGAGGGTAAAATTTGGTCTAAAATTTGCTATCATCATCGTACCTTCCCCACAACCGAGCTTGACACTCTTGAAAGGAGTCTTGTTGCGCACGAAATCGACGAGTGTAGTTGAAGGATCAAGGGAAGAGAGCTCGAGCTCGAATCTTTCTCCATTAATGGCGAAAACCATAGCAGTCTTGCTCTTCATCGCTTCTTTTTTTTCTTCAGTCACTTTCTTCTCAACCGTTGATTTTCTCGCTGCTTTCAGAACAGATTTACCTTAAATTTTACTTTTGTTTTTGTGTGACCTCAAAATTTAGTTACAGTGACATCGATTCATATCTCAGTTTAGTGTTGGATATGGATTTGGTTTTGTTTTGTGTGCTATGTCATGTGTAACCTTTTTTTTTTTATTCACACGACAAGATATGTCGTCAGTCGTCACAAATAGATTTAATTTTTTAATTTTATAAAATAATATAATACACTTTTGTATACTAGAATACTTGTAGGGTTGGCATTTGGTTAGCCTGTTGTGATTATTAGGTACGTTTTCTTTTTGAGCTTTGTGAAAGATAATGCTAACAATTACATTAAATATATATATACTAGATAAGATCCCGCGTATACGCAGAATTTATCTTAAAGTTTTGAAATCAATTTACGAAAAACTATGAAACAAAATACAATTACTCTTAAATGTAACTAAAATAATATTGAAAACCGATAAAAAATCTTTAAATAACATAATATACTTTAATTCTGCTGTATAATAAATAATAATAGTCACGTAATAATTATATAATAAGCATATTTTATCAAGTGATAGAAGCTGAACTTTTTCTTTTTTTTTAATATATTTTTAGCTTTTTTTTTTCATTTTTTTCCTAAACACATGTTAGGTCAATAGTCCATAATCATTATTGATTCGTGAATTAATAACAACAGCTTGAATAAACTGTTAGGCTAAACATATTGATCGAAGTACAAAAAGACATAAACTGTTAGGCTAAACATATTATTAATAACAGTTTATTCATCCATTCGTGAATTAATAACAACAGTTTATTTATCAATAGCCATGCCTCCTTTTTATTTTTCCTTTTTTTCTTAAACACAATCATTATTGATTCGTGAATTATGGATGTATAATAAAATATGTGTTATAATAATTTTTAGCCAATTTCTCTAGCAGTTCGACAAATTAAGCCAAACATATATCACTAATTATAAGTTATAACCAACAGAAACACCAAAAAAAGACATATACCCTTAAGTACAAAAAGACATATAATTCATGGTTAGAAAAGTCAGAGCAGCCAAAATATAATTCATGGTTAGAAAAGTTAGACCTTACCGTATTGATGAAAAGGACCTGGTGGGCATAATTATTTAGTAGTATTATTTAAACTAATCGGAGGTCCTAATCGAGATTACAAAATGTGTCCTTCATACAGCTATCGAAGACTACGACTACTAGAATTTAGAAATCTGTACCATTATGTGGAATTATCTTGTACTTTTATTAATCTTTTTAATTAATAGTAGCTCAAGTATTTAAATACAAAACATTAATTATTTTTTAATATATGTAAAAAATCAAAACATCTTATATTATGGAATAAAGTGAGTAGTTTTTTGTATTCAGATTTCAGCTTTTTCGAAATTCAAAACTGGAAAAATCTAGATTGAAGAGTAATTTTTTGTCAACCAATTACCTGATTAGCTTAGTTATTTGAGAAAATTGTTCCAAACCGGTAGTAGTCTTAATCAAAACAGGGTTGACTTTTTGTACACTTTTTGTATAGTATGTTTTTGCAGTAGTTAAGAATCGGACATAAGGACAAATTAAATTAGTCATTTTTATACAATCATCATTACTAGAATTCAGGACATCTGAAAAAAAAAAAAAAAAAAAAAATCAGGATATTTGGACATAGGTTGATCTTCCCCCATATATTTATTTTTGCAAAAACAGGCCTAAGATCCCCTAATTAGTAACCATCAACCTTAACGGCCTATTAGAGAGAATTGAGTATATGTAGCCCATCTTGAAATATTATGTCCACTAGAGGATTAATTGTCGGTATAGACTTTAAGCAGATGTTAGCAGCTAATGCTTTTTTTTTTTTATAATCACCGGGAGCAAACTCTCAAAATTTATTAAAGAAAACTAATGTTTTTACACACTGATTCGTGATCTCTAGTCTCTACAATCGTCAAGTCATACAAAACAGCAACTAAGTCCGAAAGGACTAAGTCCGAAAGGACTGAATCAAAAGTATGTAAATGGCAAAGAGGATCACAATTCACCAATTCTCTATACACATGTGTAATTTGGACATTCCAATCCTTCGATAAGAAGTCATGGCACAAGTGTATCAAAAATGACAGCGAATGTGTATCATAAATCCTTATCTTAACAAAGTCAACCACCATTAAATAGTCTACCTCGACCACCAGTTATGTGATCCCCTTTTCTCACGCAATGCAGAGTTCATAGTACACTCTTCATAACTCCGCCATCAGTACAGTGCATCTCCCAATATTTAACGCAAAACCGCCACATCACTCTCCATTTTGTAAAACCCCACCAGCTGTTGTCAACCCGAGTTTCCATGCAATGCCCTATTAGTATTCAACTTCGTCCATCCTATCATTGGTGGCAGCCAAGATATCAGTCTCTCCTCTATATTTGTTCCCTTCCCACTCGTACTTTTAGTTGTGACCTGATACACTTCCTTTGCATAGTCCTTCACATATTTCATTATGTCTTTCCAGAGCTTACCATCACCAAATATGTTAGCGCTAATGCTGCTGGACACGTACTCTGCTTTAAACATTTAAATTATATTACGCACCCAAACGGCCAAACCCAATAAACCAAACGTAAAATAAATGTATGCGTCTTTTTTAGTCAGGCAAAAGAAAAATATGTTGATCTCTACAAATATGCTACGTTGCATGGAAACTCCGTCCAAGTCACGTTTCCCGTTTTGGAAACGTTTCTGAAATGAAAACTCTCGGAAACTTGTCGGAAACTCGTTTTTTCACGTTTCCTAAAAT
>OVBJ01000245.1:0-71317 GCA_900406535.1 Noccaea bulbosa | reverse complement strand
TCTTCTTCCACTGGCTGCTGATTCTGAAATCTCTTCTTCAACAGCTTCGGTCTTGGTTTCATGGGCTTCAAGTACTCAGACTGCAATCTCACCATCTCTTTCAGAACACTAATCAGCTTCCTCTCGATTTCCTCGCCGTCCGGCTCGATGGCTCCCAAGCACCGTGCCACTGCCTCCACCGTGCTCACGCATCCACCGAATGGCTCCATCCTTAGCACAAGCTCCGAATCGTAGATACTTCCTCCGCTCACGGATTCGTCTATTCCCGCATCCAAACACACCCTCACCGCACCTGCTTCTCTTAAAACCTCCTCGCTAGCACTCACCATCTCCTTCGCGTGCTTCCACGTCGCGTCGAACACGATGAGCCTCAGCGGCGGATTCGAAATCCCTTGGTGGTTCAGGAGGTTCAGGGATTTGAATTCGGAAACGGTGACTGCGGGCGAGGAAGGAGACGACGGGAAGAGGTAGATGGTGGGTGATGGGAGCGAGGTTTCTCCGGCGGAAATGTGGCGGTGACGGAGGCGGCGGCCGGAGATTCTGGTGACGTGTCGTAAGGATTTGGCCAGGAGAGGCGTTGTGTTGAGCTTGTGCCGTGACTCGTGCGGATGATGAAGGATGACGATCTCAGTCCTCGTCGGGATTAGATCCGCCGGTAGGACGTGGCAGAGACAAATCGGTTTTGGACGATCGCAGTTGTTGCAGATCCGCCGGCGATTCGCGTCTGGCTCCTCCATCGTCGTCAGTGTTCTGTCACGCGAGCGAATCCAATTTTAATTAAGAAATTAAGAAATAGAAGAAACGACGTCGTTGTATAGACCTATATTACTATATACGGCGTCGTAAAGGTCGATGGACTGCCATAGACTTTTTTTTCTCTCTTCCTTCACCATTTCCCCCAATTTCGATGATCAGAGCACACTGATCAAATCTAAAGAACAAATGTCCACCGTGACATCGGAGCTTCCGGCGGTGGAAGCCACTCAGTTCCAACATACTCCGTACTATTGGTATTGTTCTTCTTTACCGTCTTTACTTACAAATTTCCCTTCGACTTTAAATGATTGAGCGGCTTATTCTACTTATTTACGTGATTGCCTAAACCGAAAAAACCCTTTTAGTTGGAGAATCTTCTGTCTTTTGGTGGTTATTGGTACACGTAGAGCCTAAGAAAATGTTGTTGTTCACTTGTTCTCTTTGATGTATAGCGAAGAGAACGTGTATAGCCTAAGATGTTCTCTTTTACGTTGACTTATTGTATAGCGAAGAGAACGTGTATCTGCTCTGCAAGACGTTGTGTGAGAATGGTGTAGCGGATGCGACGGGTTCCGACCTGTTTGTTGTTTTCATCTCGAACGAGAAGAAGCAGGCAAGCATGTTTCTCTTGTTTGTTAATAATAATCATATGTTCATTGTGGTTTCTTCTTATGTTTGGTCATGTTTCGTGTTGGCATTACATCTCCATCAAACAGTTTCACGGCTTTTGATTGCTGATCTTGGAGTTTGAGTTTTTCAGTGTATATGTTTCGATGTTCATTATTGATATGTTGATTAGATGTTCTTGTAGGTTCCACTTTGGCATCAGAAAGCTAGTGGAAGAGCCGATGGGATTGTACTGTGGGATTATCATGTCATCTGTGTCCAGGTAAATCCATGATGCCCTAACACTTGATGTCGGTTTGTAAGAACTAAACTTAATTTTGGTTTTGTATGTGCATGAATAGAGGAAGAAAGAAAGTGATTCTGAGCCTTTGGTGTGGGATCTCGATTCGACTTTACCCTTCCCTTCACCGCTAGCTTCATATGTGAATGAAACTATCCAGCCATCTTTTCAGCTTTTCGCAGAGTACCAGAGGTAAGCTATAACTTTCGCATCACTATACCACCAAGTATTATTCATCAGGATGCCAAAGCATTAGCCTTTTATTGCGCTCCTTTATCGTCTTGTCTTTCCTGAACCTTACATTTATGCGCAAAGCAATTTATGAAATGCACACGCAAAGTGTTTTGGCCATTTTTAATGTTGAGCAGTATAGATTTGGTAGAGAAATTTAGCATTTATATAATGTAGCTGGTTACGGTTTCTTGGTTTGGTTGAGAACAGGTACTTCCGCATTGTGCATGCTCCTCTCTTCTTTAAGCACTTTGCTTCTGATAGAAGACACATGAAAGAACCTGATGGAACCTGGATTGCTCAACCTCCACCCTACCAACCTATTGTTGCCCAAGGTAAGATGTAACAACTATCACCCTTTCATCAACAACATGTCTTGATTCTGATCGTTTTTATTTTGCTTCTGAAGATGGAATCTTGCACAATCTGAGTGAGTACATTGCCATGAGCGGTGCAGATTCTTTGTCGACAATGGATCCTGACACAGTAGGAGCAGCGGTTTCTCAGAAACTTGGTGTTGTGGTGAGCCACACTCAGCTTGAGGAGCTCTTCACCAAACTTCCTTGACATGCCAATGTTATTTTCTCTGTTTTCTTTGTTTGAGAGAGTATGTAATCTCCTAAGCATTAATTAATGTACTAGAGATTGAATTAAGACGGGGTAACATTATACACTCACAAAAAGTACGGTTACAATGAAATATTACATGACTTTCTCCACAACCCCCAGAAGAAAAATTTTCTGAAAAGGTAACCAAAAAGAAAAAGAATCAAAAGACACCTTCTTTGTATATAACTCTGTTTCTATCATTGCATTACTGCAAGCTCTATACCCTGAGTCCATTACACCAATTCCATCAGAAGTGGGTCACCTTCAGCCATTTGCCGAACCAGTTTGATGAAATCTTGCTCGCTCGATATACTCCACGGGTGAACCGCAGGTGCTTGTGCAGAATACAGACTCGAAGAAGAGTTAAACGAAGACGATTTCTTCTTATATACCATGGAACCAAGAACCGGGTCAAAATTCTGAGGCGAATCCATAGAAAGGAAGAACATTGGCACAGCAACTTTGTAATGCAGGTCCATATCGCCAACGAGATCAACAAGATCGACAAAATCAGTGACGAGGCGCTTCGGCACGTAGAATACCTCTGAACTGCATACCGTCAAGGCGTCTTGATTGTTCTTGGCTGCTTCCTTGTAGTTAACTTGGAAATGAGCCGGCATGGTACTTACAGTTTTCTTCACTAACTCTGCTTGTACAGAAAA
This sequence comes from Noccaea bulbosa, assembly GCA_900406535.1. Taxonomy (NCBI): domain Eukaryota; kingdom Viridiplantae; phylum Streptophyta; class Magnoliopsida; order Brassicales; family Brassicaceae; genus Noccaea; species Noccaea bulbosa. Next base: position 68,152 of record OVBJ01000245.1, on the reverse strand, counting down.
CCAATCAGACTTGCCACTCGCTTTCACATTTGTCCATGACTTTGATACCTAATCACAATAACAAGTTACAAATCTTGTAAGATATACAAATCAAGATAGTGAAGAAAAATGCTGGCAGATTGATGAGAATGTCGTACCTTGTCTGTAGTCCAAATCCTAGTCTTGTCGGCTTGAAGTAGATTCCAGTAGTTGAGAATTGTATCATCTTCAACAAACAAGAATCCTTCTGCGCTGCTGTATCGGTCGAATATCTTTGGTAGATGCCTGAAAGACACATACAATACAAACCCACGTTTTAGAAACTTGAATTCAAAAGCAACACATACTACTAATCTTGAGAAATTACTTACTTGTAAATGTGATCGAGCTTGGCTTCTTCGACATAGAGATCAGAGTTCTTCTGAGAAGACAAAATCACGACGGTTTTGAATATCCGGCCATAAAGCAGCCTCCACTCGAGTGCGGTGCGTTCAACGGGACCATTACAAAACATAACAAGCACGACATTCCCAAAAGCCTTCCTCCACCTAATCAAGCTGCCTATCTCAGTGCTCACCGTACCAGTCTCCTCAACTCCAAGATGAACAGAAGGCAACTTCCTAGGAACAAACTCTTTCCTATCTCCATGACCGATGCTTGCTCGCGGCCGATCCAATTCGAGCGACATCAGTCTCGGTTGCTGGTACCCGACGGCAATCAAATCCTGAAGCCAAGAAGCTGTGAACTTCACATCCTGCTCAGTCCAAAACCCTTCTTCAGCCATAGCAAAGCTCAAATCAATGATCGTCTCAAAGAAACTATGCTTCTCTGATCTCCAAGCAAGCAAGAACTTAATCAAACGACCAACATTGACATGAAGATCCTTCTCCTCTGCAAAAGGGTAAGCCTCGACTCTATCAAACCGGTGAGCCGTAGGTGGATAAACAGCAACGTAACCACCAAGCTCCCACAACAGCCTCTGTCCCCAGTACCCTCTCAACACATCAGAAGCCATGGAACTAACCGAAACAGGAAGCATTAACCCCCAAAACGCCGGCGAATGGTAAAGAGTGTTAAACGAATTAACCGGAACCATCACACCTTGAGGCAACGCCACTTTCGGAGAATGCTCATCGAACCTAACATCAAACGCTTCTAAAGTCGTCTTCCTGGTGAAGTAGAACACCGAATCAACGTCCGGTAAACCATTCGAAATCCCTTGCTGTATAAACTGCTTACCACCAAAGACCTCAGTGTAATACTCCTCGTGATTGATCTCGCCGACGTTCTCTAACGGCAAACCTCTAGGCCAAACCGAACGTTGACCGAAATGGATGTAAGGATTCACCACAGTCCTGTTCGGGTTTTCGTGACTGTACTGCAAAATCGGCTCTTGCTTAGCGTCTTGCCCAACTAACTCCACGTCGAAATGCTTCCCGAGATCTCCATCAATCACTTCGCCACGATCATCCGCGTCGTAGATCTTCTTCGCGCCGTGCTGGATCGCGAACAAGTAACCGACGCTTTTCCGCACGAAAGAGTCGTAAGGCAAGTGGTCTAAAACTCGGTAACCCAATTCGGCTTGAGCGTCGAGAGACAGAAAGATGGAACCTTTGAGACTCCAATCCTTCGGGGTCACTGAGTTTCCGATCGCCAGAACCTGCCATCCTCGGATCTTCACCAAGCTCTTGAGCTCCTCAGTCGGGTACTTGGTCACCGACACAACGATCCATTTCTCCGTCTGGAAACTAGCGTACGGGGAGGTCTTGTCGGAGACGACCTGGATCGAATTCCACTTGATTTGGGGGCGAGTGAGAGATTGAAGCGATTGAGTTGACTGAGACTGGAAACAAAGGAGAGAAGCAGTGTCGGCGGTGTTGTAGAGGAAGAAGAGAGCTGCTACGGTGACGATGAAAAGGAAGAAGACACCGATTCTGGAGACATTCTCCGAGAACCAAGACGAGAATTCTAGGTTTTTGGGTTCACTGAATCGTCGGATCTGCTGATGAGTAGGCAGTTCTCTGATCTGAGATTTCGGCGGCTTGAGAGTCGACGGCGCCGCCGCACGATCCTGAACCAACATCGGATCTTCTGAATCAATCAGAACTTCAAACTCGCCTACCCTGAGATTTGTGAATTTTCCACCAGGGCAAAAGGAAATTGGGTTGGTCTCTTGTCTGCAGCTGAATGTAATGCGGTTGTTGGAATTGACGTTGCTTAAGCTTCAATGCAAAAGCTTGGAAAGCGAAGTCGGGTCTGTGAGCTGTAAGGTCAATGGCAAAATTTTGGGTTTTCTTCTTTATCCCAAAGAGACAACTAAACAGTAATTCTTGCTGTATCCTGTAGGACCAGCCAAGCCATCACATGAAGCAAAAGCTACCACTAGCTGCTAAACTATTTTTAAAATACGGGAATGTGTTTATATACTTACTAAAGAAATAGTAAAAAGAGATACGAGGATGATATAATATTATAAACTTTTATCTTAACAATTTAGTTAGTTAACCCCTATATACTATACTGTCAGTTTTTTTAATTTTTTTTTTTTTTTAATTTAACAGAAAGGTTACAAAATAACATTTTTAAGTTAATAATTTTTCATCTACCGTATTTCGAAACGAGTATATTGAAAAATAAAAAATAAAGAAAAATATTATTGATAAAAAAATAAAAACTTGTTTGTGAAGCAAAACATTTTTTATTCTTAAAATTAAGAACAAAATCAGATTAGAAATTTGTAAAATTATTTGATAAAATTTATAGTATCCGTCATAGGAGTTTTTAGCGGATCTTGTAATGGGCTTGAAAGTAACCAAGGCTTGGATATAGAACAGCCCATCAAGAAGGAGATATTTACTCTCGGTCTCAGAGAGAGAGAGAGAGAGAGAGAATTCAAAAAATAGAGCTGAGATCATCGCGCCCATAAGAAGAAACGCAGAGAACACTTGCTTCGGAAGTTAAGATCGGAGATGTTTGATTCTCCTTCTTCGATCGATAGAGAAGTCGCGGCTTCTCTTCTCCTCCTTTCCTCTGAGCCGTTGCTCTTCTCGTCTTCAAGGTAGCGAAACGAATACCTCTGTTTTTGGTTTCAGTCCAGATTAGCAAATTCTGATTTCAGATCTACACTTCTCTTCCTAATTGCTGTATTCGCTATTTCTGATCATCTCTTTGGGTATTGGTAGATCTGGATCTAAGGAAAAATGTATCTCCATGCGCGAAATTTATGGTCAAGGAAGCTTGAGTTTGAGCTTGGGGTCTAGCGAAACGAGATCGTGCGAGTCGGCTCTCTCCAACAGTGGCTCGTCTCTGAAGAGCTCTGAATCTGATTTCATGAATTTCAAGGTGCGGTAACATCAATCTCAGTTTCGGATTACGTTTTCTGTTTCTTCTGCTCTTAATCTTCCCCTGTTATGAAGAATTTGAAAGAGGATTTTAGGGATTGGGCTAGTTTGTGGATTCTTCGATTTCGAATCAATTTACAGAGTTTCCGCTGATTTTCTTTTTTTGTTAAGCCGAATCCGTGGTTTGTTCGTAATTCGAAAATCTGCATTCATGTTGATTTTACCAGAAACTGATCTTTCCTGGAATTTGAATTTGAATTTGAGATAATCTCGTTCCCAGTCCGATTATTATTAGCATTTTGGGGATTGGATTCAATTTTTCCATGAATGGGTCCTATAGATTGCGAAGAAACGCCGCACAAGTGTGATTTGGAGCTCAGATGATTTGAAGCCAACACATTCGAAGAATCCAGATGAGTATGATGATCTCTCGAAATGCTCCAGCGACTCCAAAGAGGAATCGTGTTTGTCAACCGGTTCGAGCGAGATCTCAAGCACAGAAAGCAGAATCAAAACCACAAGCCATGAGAAGAAGCGATACAGAGAATCGAAGAAGAAAGAAACTCACAGGTCGAGTTCCGTTCGCCGTAGAGCAGTCAAGATCTTGGAGTTTCTCTCTACAAGCTGCTCTTCTGAAGTCAAGATCCGTCAGGTGCTCGGAGATAGCGCAGATACAAGCAAAGCTCTCAGAATGTACATACTCTGCCTCTCTCTCTCTCTCTCTCTCTCACAGTTCCTTATACTCTCTCACACACAAACAGAATACAGAAGCAAGAACTTGTCATATGTTATTAAAAATGATAGTCAATTTGGAATCTAAGACATGGACGTACACATTCTTGCATATATACTGATGCAGGCTGGTGAAAATGGGTTATGTGAAGAGGTCTGGCGCAGGAGGAAAGCATGAGCCCTTTGTTTACAAGGTATTAATCTGGATATTTCATCTCCTCCTTCCTTATGGACAGACATAGTAATCATCACAAACACAAATGCATATTAACAAATGGATATAACACAAATGTTCATCAAATGGACTGTTATCTTATAATATGTTGACCTCTGTGTTATGTGTAGATTGCAGGACAAACCAAGCCGGATGCTTGAAACACGGATAAGACTTTTATCCTCCTTGTGTTACAGGTTTATATACGTTACTTATGAGTTGGTTGTGTTGTAGATTATTGAGATGAAAACTATAACGGACATCTATACCTGTTTTTATTTAGTTTAAATGTTACCTTTACCTTAGGCAATTAAATCAACTATGTTCATCAAATGGAATTGTCATTTTTGTAGCTTGCATGACAAACATAGCTGAAATCATATATGAATTGAGAAACACGGGTGGCTTAGTACAGTCATTGCCTCTGCATATCATCCCATCTCAGTTGAATTTTGAGATTTGTCCCAATGCATAATTCTAGAACCATAGTCTAATCACATACTTTGTTTCAATAGAATCAGAGGGCACTACCCCGAGTTTCCTCTTTTGTAAAACATTTAACTTGTATTAAAACAAAGTATGTGATCGGTCGGCGAAACGAAGTATGAGTATGCCCCCTCCTTTGTAGGACATTTAGCTTCTGTAGTTTCTATATCAGACTTGACTTGGATCAATCTGTTACACTTTCAGGGGTAAGTAACAACTACAGTTACTATGTATATATGTATATATCGAATGCTTGATCAGCAAGTACACCGTCTCTATCAGATTTACCTGCAAGAGTTGCCCTTTTGCGTTCAAAGGCTTGATCAGTAATCTTTTTCATATTTAGTATGAATATCTCAAACTTTTGTATGTCCTGCTCAGTTTTCAATCCCTTTATAAGCTCGAACGCCGCCTCCTTAAAAGTAGCAACCTGTAACGAAGGATCATGTCACATGAATCGAGATTGTTTAAGCAATATGGTAAAACTTAGGAGGGGCCAATCCAAGCAACCCAACACAAACAATATCCAACCCGAAAAGCATGAATTTGTTTGGTCAAATCATAAACCTATCCAAACCTAAATAACCCAAAAGAAAGTTCGTTTTGGTAAAATCATATATGATCCAAATAGCTTGAACCCAATCGAAACCTTAAAAAACCAAGTTTGGCGACCCCTACACTAGTAAAACTTAGATTCAAAATTAACATGTCACCTGAGCAAAGAAGATTTGAGCGTTTGCGTTTGAACTCAGGGGTTGACTTTCATCCCCAGTTTGTGCGGAGGCTTGCTCCTTGTTCATCTTGCTCACCCTTCTTCTTCTGATTTTTGGTTAGAATGGGAATCTAACACATCATACAAACAACAATCGATAATGCTACATGTGTTAATACAATACATCGGTTGAAAAACTCTACTTAGACTAACCATTTTTTTCTCAGCTGCTTCCAAAATTTTGTCAACTTTGGCCTCTGGTACACCTTTGACTCCAGTGAGGTACTGCTTCAATGAAACAATAAATATAATTATTCATCCAAGCCAAAATCTAGACTAGTGTAAGAACCCAATGAGCTAAAGGTTATACCTTCTTGGTTAGGTTAATCAGACGATTGCAGGTATAGACCCCGCCATCTTCTAGTTTCTTCACATCTTCAGCGTCTATACCTTGTGCGATTACTGATAGGCACACATAAATAAGTCACGAATCCTCCACAGCACAAGGATATGGATGTGCATGCTAATACTTGATCTTAAACTTACATGTTTTAATCGGGATTTCGTCTTGCTCAACGAGTGGCATTCTGAACAAGATTCCCGAAACTTGAACTAAATCTAAACCTAAACGAAAACGAAGAAATGAGTATGGAATGTGTACGGAAACGATGAACCCGAATCTAGGGTTGGAACAGCCAAACGATGACACGTGGCACTCCCAAATAAAAAAAATATGATTAATTCTTGTCTTGATTAAAAAAACTTGAGCAAAATGTTAACTAACTTCAGAGGCGATTGATGCCAAATTAAGCAAATTCGACCTTTTTTTGTTATATATATAATTTCTTAAACAATAAAAACAAATTTGGTTTGTTTTGTAGCAATTGATGCCAAATTAAGGTTCACCGAGATTTTATTCTTCTTACAACCACAAGGGATGGCAAAAACAAAAGTCTTTGTATAATGAAACGAGATTTCAGCCCCTCACAGCTTGGGTTGTCCGCATCCCCTGAACGACCCGTGAAGTGGTTGAGACTTTCTGAAACCAACAATGTCTTCAATTTCAACAGACGGTGATGGCACTTGGTCTTTGTCACTTGCCATTTCTTTCAAATGCTGGCTTCCGTATACTCTGATGCTCAGAGTTTTCTTCCGTGCTGCTCCAACCTTTATGTACTCGTCGAAGAAATCAATCAGCTCTTGCTTCTGAAGCTGCTTCAACGCAGCGACCTGCCAACAAACAAACCCAATTCTCTCATCCATCAGTCCCTCCCTCTCAACCAACTTCATCTCTTGATTCAAGAGGAAAGTGTTACTGTACCTCTGCTTCCTTGCGGTTGAATTTGAGTGTTCCACTCTGAATCTCACGCCAGTAAAACCGGGATTCCTCCTTCAGATTCTTGTGTTTCTCAAGCTTCATGTCTATCAAAGCTGTTACATTGCTCTTGGAGAAGAGTAAGTCATGTCAGTTATATAGCTCTCGTTGAGGATCATATTGCATTATAGCTTAAGATTAACTGAGATATGTAACTATTTTGTTGAGCCATCTCACCTTGAATTCCTCATCACTCATCTCGCGAAGTTTACTCTCAAAGTTCTTCAGTAATAACTCTACCCTCGAATCAATATGTCCAGGACCCTATCAAAGATTAAAGCCTCTAGGAAATTTAGGACATGAAACTCAACTGAGAAAGGTTATAATGACAGTGATGGCTGGATCGTTTGGTACCTTAACTGAGGACTGGATAATGAACTGTACACCATAGATGCCTGAATCGTTCCTATACATTGCAGAAAAGGGAGATTAAACAGAATTCAGGGGATGTATATTAGGAAATGCGATGGATTATCCAATGTACCTCTGAGCAAGTGCAGTGATATAACCAAGCTGCTCGACTGTTCTAAGTTGGTGAAAGGTGGCTTGCTTTGCAACGAGACCAAATAGCTGAAGTTTAATATTCATGGCAAAGTCGTCTCTATGAACCTGTTTGTGGCAACCAATCTTTTAGTTAGACATAACAATATGATCTCGGGATAGATGTTCTAAGCTAACAAGAAACAAGAATTAATATGAAGACAAAGGAACTCCAAAAACAAGTAAAACTAGTAGATACTAAGAATAAAATCAATTGAAAGGACATCTTCTAAAAATCTGAGCAAGTACAGTACCTGGATATAGTGTACTAGAGCAGAGTTTTCATCACTGGGATTTGAACCATCTTGGTGGTAGAAATACTTCATTCCTTCTTCGAGCTTTACAACTCTATTAGTCAGGTGCTGTGATGGGAATATAGGTCGGGATATGGGTTTTGAGTCGTTAAACAGAACATCTTCAATATGCTTGACCATTGACTCAGCTTCGTTATTCTCCACGTTACCTGAAATGGAGAAATATAAATATTTGAACACCAAGTCAGCTTCTGAATAAAAGAAGAAGACGAATATACCACAGAAGCCACCAACGAACATCATGGAAAAGGTAATAAACACGACATGTTGATACCTCCTATATAACACTCAAGGAACGTCCTTGACAACAACATTGGGACAAACTTAGCTACATCTTCAGGTTCCAAATGAGAAAGGACATCAAGTTCCTCTGTCCAAGGCCAGGTCTGATCTTGTAATATCAGTGAGCAGTAATACATTGCTTGGTGATATGGCTGTCGGAACTTGTAATTTTGGTACTCCTTTGTGACAGTTTCCTAGTAAAGGATACGGAAACAGAATAACGCAGATTCAGTAATTCTGATACAGAGAACGTTGTCCAATTATTAACTCAAGTTATAAAGAGAGACAAAGCTTGACCTGGTTACCTTGATAATATCAAACCTGTCAGGTTTAACTTCAAAATTCGCTATCTTTTCAACAACAGTTTCCAGCAAGATCCTCAGTTTGTGATTATAACCAATAAGGGTCAACTGGTAAAAAGAAAACAGTTCGTTAGAATAAATAAGACAATTGAGCAAAAGACGATAATTTGTGTGTGGTGAAGATGAGGTATATGCCAAACTCACCTCGAAACCATTGTCCGAAAGGCTCACTCCATAGTAAAGACCAGCTACTTGTGCATAATAAGCTAGAACATAGAAGAGGCAAAGAGTGATGGGGCAGATTGTCTGATGTAATATTAAAACAGAAGCTTTGTTTCTTTACTCTTGTTTTTATTGTCTCAATCACTTTATTTTACTTATTTATACCATTTTCTAACAATGATGCAAAACGGATAAGAAAACACGAAAGCTGTAATGACATTTCAAAAGCTACAAGAAATGCCCAATCAACAGCATGTCAAAAGGAAATATTTTAGTTGAGACAAGTTTGGTGCCTATTTGCCGATTTCAGAAGATTGTTCCATTTGGCATACAGTTTTCTCAACAAAATCTCTATCTGAAAGAAATATACCGAGGTATAAGATCTTACCATATTCATTTAAGTAGTCCATCAGCAACCGCGTAAAAATGTCCGTAAGAACTGCTGCGTCAGGAGAGCTGACTGCAAGTGGGCAGTTGAAATCCATCTTAACATATGCCTTTGGTTTCGAAAACATCGTATCTGGCTTGTACCACAATCTTGAGAAAGGCGAGTTTCTCAGCAAAACGGGGACAGTCTCCTGTTCCAGAACTTGATCACATAAGAAGACCGCTTCATAAACTAAAGATTAAAAAGAAACTTGTAACTTGTATGGTGAAATTTGAACCTTGTCCTTCGCATCCTTTAATGACAAATCTGTAGCAATGAAAACATTAGGCGCTGGTAGATGCAGATTTGCCGCAGGAGCTGACTGCACCCACTCCTGTAATAATTTTACATAAACCCAAAATATTAAGAAGGAAAACGAAATGGTTTAAGCAAAATTTGAAATGGAGGTAGTGGTCCTCTAGAAAATAAATGAACCATTTCCAGTTAGTACAGCATATTAAAAGCGAACCTGAATGGTGGAACTGGTTATCTTCTCAAGAGAATAGGCAGTGTTATACCATGGCTCAGCTTTGTCAGTCTGTCCTTCAAATTTCTGTGATTCCCAAAAGATTCTACAAAAGCAATGGCATTAGTAAGACTGGCAACAACTTGGCCGTGCCAAAGGATTCCAGTGGTTTAACAATAATGGTCAAAGTAAACTACAGAAAAACTAATAAGAATACTTCATAAATGAGCGATCATATTGATACTTGATAGCAATAAAAGCATTTCATGCAGTTCTAAGCTATTTTCAGAATTAGCTTAGGTGCACTTTAGTGTATTACCCGAAAAAATTTCAGGTCAATTATTATGTATGCAAAGTACAGCACTTAAAGATCACAGACTTACCGAACATTGCTGGGAGAAAGCTCATCTACAACCTTTTGTATAGTGGCTGCATTAAATTTAGAAGGCAGTGATAATCCAACCAGCCAATCCCTCACCGGAAATATCTGAGGCGTAATTGCAAAGGATATAGAAGATTAAAAAAAAAAAAAGTGATATAGTCGCCATGAACTTGGGTTTGTACATATGAAGGATATAGATTACCAAACGTTAGTTACAGGTACATAATTTCATATGGACGTTAGTAATGTAATGGTTAATAATAACATGGTAACAGATTCGCAGAGGTAAGCATCAATTCTTTTTTTTATTGTCCACGACACAAGGACTCGTGCATATTCAGCAGTCATATCACTCATATGTATATACTGCATCGGTCACATATAAGCCTACAAAAAAAAAAGATAGAGATCTAAACACTATTTTACCTGCATGTTTGATGCAATATCCACTATATAGGACATTGGTGGTATTTTGTCTTGATAATGAAATTTTGTCTCGCAGATAGCTGAGAGCTTCAATAACAACAAAAGATGTATCAAACCTTTTGAGGAGACTGAATCATTAGGAATACTAGCAAGATCAAAATTATTATTAAAAAAAAAAACAATTAGTATAGCCATACCTCATCAAAAATCCACTGGCAAACACCAGTCTGTTGTAATAGCTGAATGTATCTGAACAGCAACCCTAAAATATCTTGTATATGCTCTGTAAATCCACCAAGGAAAACCAGGAATTTATCATGTACGTACTAAACACCAAACACACCCATACTCTCTATTCATCACAAGAAATAAGAAGACTGTTGTGAAGTTTCCTAGACTTGAAAGAAACGGAAACCCACCATGACCAGCATCGGTAAGGTCAATCGAAACCTTGAAGAAAGAATAATCTAGAGTCCAATCTCCTTCACCAGCAGACAGTCCCGTTGCCCAACCTGAGAGCAGTAAAAAGGACTAAGCAAGACTACTAAATGTAGTGGACAAAGTCGCTCACTTTCTATAAATGATTCTGTCAAATGAAATCATCCAGTGCCAAAATACTAAGACAAAATATTTTATAGATACCATCGACAACTGTAACAACACCGATTTGTAGTTTCTGAAAAAAAATTCTAAATCACTTTTAGGGAACCTCAAAATAGTCTTGTCACATTTATTTTGGGTCCAGAAAGGAGATAGACGATCGAGCTTCAGACACCTCAGAACCAATAATACAAATGAAGGATTATATAACTCTCTATGAACTAGGCAAATATCAGTAGCAGCAACTTATCCTAAACAAATATGTTTGATATTGATTATGAACTAAAATATATCAATTTTGCAGAACAGGAATAGAGATCTACAGACATTAAAACTACTTTTGAACCTATTACCCCTCTTATGAAGAATCTACTTTAGAAGTTATTGGTGTGTGCCACAAAGAAAACATACCCAAGGTTTTCAAGGCATAAAACAAACTTCCTTCGCCTTCATGGCCAATAAGATGCCCAAGGTACTGGCTTGGTGCTTCTTCATAGTGATGAATGCTAGGAGTTACAGGCCATGAAACACTAAGCTTGTGTCCTTGCTTAATAGGAACAGCCTTCACAAGAATCTAAAAACAAAATAATAAAACAACACCAAAAATACCACCTCAGAAACATTCTCGCATGTATTTTCTTCAGGTAAATATAAATTCTGAATTTGCATAAAGGAACAAACACCTGCAAATGGTCCGGAGTGCATGGCTGGCCAGGAAACCTAGGGATACTTTTGTTGGTATTTTGGATGTCTTGGAACATCCCTTCCACAAGATCTTGAATTTTGTCAAGGCTTTCTGAAAACATCCAGAGCAAAGACATGAGCATTGTTGTTACCTATTTTAACATTTCTAATTTCCGAAGAAAGTAATTTTGAGTTTTGTGTTGGCACCAGAACATACCCTTCCCATATACAACCAGATGCATTATGTTAGCGGAATAGTGTTCTTCATAGAACTTAATAAGCTCACTTGTTGTATCGACTCCTTTCGCTTGGGGTCGTACATGAAGTGTATCCATGTTTCCTAAGCAAAATATCACTTTTTTAGCATGAGAAAAGGATTGGAATCACAACAAACTATTCATATGTATCATAATAAACCTCCATGAACGGCAGTCAATAGCAATATCAGTTTAAGAAAATAGAATATAGACCTGTGCTAAATTTGTGAAACGGATGATCTTCTTTGCTCAGATGCTTCTGTAGCTGTTATCAGAAAAAAAGTGACAAAAAGAAGTAGAAGTTAGAAGGTTTTTGAGATGTTAGATATATCATATACCTCAAGGCATGGAAATGTTAAAAGTGTTATAAGTTCAAAGACAAATTAAACTTTATCTTATCATAATGAAACGCTGACATTCAAATAACTCAAATAAATGTTCGTTAGACCAAAGCTATACCTGTCGCATTCGCCAACCATCAGATAGTAAGTTTTTCTGATTCTCTGGATAAAGAAAACTCGTTATAATCTGTAGTTAACAAACTGCAGCAAGAAAAACAGGATAAAAAAAGCAAACCTGAGTCAACGGCCTTAATCTCCCTCATGGTGGCATCAGCTGACATTAGTGGTTTGATAAAGAACTGAGCAAACCTGATTAGGCAGTCACGTCAAAATCTTATAGAAGATTAGTCTAGCGAGAGANAGAAGATTAGTCTAGCGAGAAAAAAAAAAAAAAAAAAAAGAAGAAGAAGAAAAAACTGCACCTGTCCAAAGCCTCACTGAAACAATCAGCATTAATATCGAAATGGTAGTTCGTCTCTTCGGAGGATGTGTACGCATTTGTGCTACCTCCATGCTACACAAAATAAAATATCCACATTTCTCAAAACTTTAAACAAGAAGGACTTGGAGCATGTTTTAGTTCATATATTACCTCAGTGATGTACTTGGAGTAACTATCTTCCTCTGGGTATTTTGCACTTGCATAAAACAGCATATGCTCTAACAACCAGAAAATAATAATTAAAACATGTTAATGGACATCAAAAGATATAACTGAAACCAGATTTAGAGCTCAGTGAGTGAATCAAGCAGCACGAATTAAGATGGTTAACATTCCAATATTATGAAATTAGAAGGAAAAAAAATTGGAAGATTCAAACGTACCAAGGAAATGAGCTAAGCCTTCTAGTCCTTGTGGGTCAGAGAAGGAACCGATACTAACGCTCATTGAAGCAGCACACTTAAAAGGCATAATCAAACGTTTTTGTATCAGTAAAAAGGAACCAAAATTAAAGTGAATCAATAACAGGACTCATATCGTAGCGATCTCAGACCTTATCGGTATCGGGATCGCTGATCAACAAGACCTGGAGCGAGTTCTTCAGAACAATCCTCCGATACTCTCTGTTATCCGTACGCGGCTTCACTATCTCCACACTTTCCACCGTCGTGTTCGATTTCTCGACGGCCATCTTCGTTCGATTAAAGCTTGGGATAGTTTCGTCTTCGGTGGGACTTCGCTCTTTGTATCACAGTATAATAAATAAACAATATCCCTTTTTCGGACGAAAATTATCTACTGTGCGGAAGAAGTCTACGTCTGGATATAATCTACGGCATATCCGCATATGATTGGCTATGTCATCTGAATCTAACGGCACAAGAAAACCCAAAGTCATAAATAAAATAAAAATATTTCAATCCATTATATGAAATACAGAATGATACGACCCTACGACCCAGATTGACTATTGGGCCTGTGTTGGGCTTCGAATACTATTGGGCCTGCGTTGGGCCTGAGTGATATCGAAGAAAATCACTTCAAATATTTTTCTGTGCAATGACGATAAACAAAAAAAATGAAGTGAAAACGAAAAATCAATATCATATAAACTGAACAGATCGTTGCAACTGTTAATCAATATCGAACCCTACCTCGTCATCTCTTTTTATCAACAGATCGTTGCAACTGTTGATCCCAACACCTTGTAGCATTTCCACGTGTTTAGAGAATAAAGTTGAATCATATGCCATTGCTATCACAAGGTGAAATTGGGTGTTATTTAAATAAAAATTAGATCAGATTAACCCAAAAAAACGGAAACAATAAGTACGCATAAAGTAAATCAAATTCAAAAAAAAAAAAAATATGTTGAAACGAGAAAGTAAGTATTCGAAGAAAATATTTAATTATTTATTAGCTTAACGTTGGTTATATTAAAACATTATTAGTCATGGTTTAGTAATTAGTACTTTCATGTTCAATGCTGAATCCAAATCAGACTTTAGTTGATTGAGTTGAGATTTCATCTTTGTTGTGCAAAAGTTGAGCACTAAAATCATGGCTAAGTCAAAACTGATATCTGTAGTTTTAAAATAATTAGAAGTGACAAATGTTTAGTGCGGTGCTAAATCCTCTTATAACATCTACCAAAATATTTAAATATTTGACTAAAAAAATTTGATTCCTTTCCGTCTTACCGCTTCCTCACACAGCATGGGTATGTTTATTCTCCAACACCTGCAGAATTAGACATCCACTCTGAGATGTGCTCCATTGCATTCTTGCTTCCACTGCAGGTGTGATCCCAGATGGGACTCTAGTCTTTGAGTGTCAAGACTCTCAAGGACCAGAGTTTGGTGTCAATGGTTTCGTCTTTGTGGCGTTGCACACTGTCACCGAATATATCAAGATCATGTGATCACACACTCTCTCTCTTTTGTATGATCACTCTCTGTGGCTTGTTGTCTTTCGTTTTAACTTATGTAATAATATTAAATTGCAGCAACACTTAATGCTTTATTTCTTTTCTTTCTTAATTTTGAGTGACGGATTTCTATTGATAGAAAATATGAATTAGTTATGACATATTTCTATCGAGTGTTAGTTATGACATATTTCTATCTTATTGTTTTGGCCATGAATTCATATTTCAAACAATGACACTGTGTTTTAAAAATTAAGTTATGTTTGTATCATGGATCTGTCACAAATGTTAAAACTATAGACATAAAAATGTCCATTCATTCAAATACAGATTTTGAAATTACAATCGATTCAGACACGTGGTCTTTATAATAACAATTACATAGCAATTCTTTCACATAATCAATTTTTTTATTACATATATGAGTTAAACGTGCAATATCAGTTTAAGAAATCGCAACTAGTAGGAAATTAGGAATCTTAGCAGTCAAAATAAAAAGACATGGTCTTACATTGTCATTTTGTTACGGATCAAAAAAAATATATGATAATGAATGGGAGGGAAAAGAAAAGAGAAAGGAAACGTTGAAAGTGAGAAGTACAATAAGAGAGAATGGTTATTGGCAGATAGACTTTTCACGTGTGTCTACCATACTTTGGATACGTGTCGTCCAGTTGATATAAAGATGATGATGATACTGGTGATGATGGGCATGACCATGGGAAGCAAATCTTTGGCAGAGAATCAAGTGAACATTGCCAGTTTTACACCACTATTAGACATGATAATTTACTCGGTTCAAGGAGCTACATTAGTGAAAGTCGAAGAGTCAAGTACTATCTGAAGATGCGCGTTTCGTGTTAATTCTATTAGGACTAAGCCTGTCAATTTATGAACCAAACCGCGGGTCCCGCCCTGTTGGACCCGCTGCGGGGCGGGTACGGGTCAACCATATTGAAGATTTTAAATTAAGCGGATCAAGCGGGTCGGAGTTTGTATATAGTGGGGCGGGTGCGGATCTTAGTATTTGGAGAAGCGGGTATGCGAGTAACCCGCAAAAAAAAAAACTGTATTTTTATTTTTAAAGTGTGTGTTGTTTTTAGTTTTTAGTCTATTAATGGTTGTTGTTTTTGACTGAAACTGTGTGTGTTGTTTAGAAATATAAGGAAAACCCTATTAAATTTTACCCTAATCCATAACTTTATTTCGTTATTCTCTTACGGCGGCCACCGATCTCATCTCTCACCCTCTAGATCTGTTTAATTATTTCTGCAAATCGATTCTTTCTCTTTGTATCTCGGTTTGTTATTATTTCTCTTAGCAAATCTCTCTCTTTCACCAAGTTTATCTTCTCATGAAATCATCATCTATATCGCAATCTTCGTCGGAGCTCCCTCCATAGTAATCGACCTCGGTGGATTCCTCAAAGAACTCAAGAACACCGGGGGTTTTCCGTTTCTTCGTCGGGCTCCATCCGTACTAATTCCCAGACCTTCGTCTCTGAACTCGACTCCTCCTTGCCGTTTTTGTAAGCGAGAGGAGGATCCAGTGGCTATCTCTCTCAAAATCCAAATCTCGCTCTCCAAATTTTTTTTTTGACATTTAGCGGGTTATCCGCTGGACCCGCTTGATTAATGCGGGGCGGGTGCGGGTATCCAATTTATAATTTACGGGTCAAGCGGGTCATTTATTCGAAGATCAAAATTATCCAAACCCGCTGCGGGGCGGGTCAGCTGGGGCGGATCTAACCCGCTTGACAGCTCTACCTCATTACTCTACCAATGACTGACAACAAATAACAAAGTCCAACCACATATTGTTTACGAATAAAAATCTCGTATTTCTTATTGTAACATTTAGTGTGAATAGAATTAAAAAGAAACACAAATCGTTAACGGGTCGGAATTACAATGACACTATCAAGAACAGGCCCACAAAGATGTCCAAAATCATGAAGCTTGGTATGATAAAACCCACTGTAGAACGTAATCCTGGTTCGATTTGAATCGGCAACGAACCTGAAACGTCCCGTTTTAAACTCTCCCTTGCCTTGTGAGACGAAAGGAAGCTTAAACGCTTCTTTCCCTGCGAACGCTTCCACCATCATCGATCCATGGCAGCCGTTCTGTGCGTCTCCCACCGTGAACGAAAGAATGTATGGCTTCCCTTCGACGGTACGAATGATCTGAGCCATGGCGCTTTCTCTTCCGGCAACGAGCTCGACTGCGGCAAGTCCAGCTGGAACCTTGAAATGACGTTTACCGATGTACTTCACTGGTTTGAGGGATTCGATGATCCATCCTGGAAGCGGAGAGATTAAGTCTTGGATCCTTGCTGGAATCAAGATTCCGGTTGAGTAGTTAGCGAATACGTGTGGTCCGATCTCGAACCCTCCGTTTTTCACCAAGTTTCCTATCATGAGAACGCAGGAGATAAAAAAAAACGAAATTACCAGGTGAAATAGAAACATCAAGCTAAAATAAAGGACCAAAATGCAACAAATGTTTAAAATTAACCGGATCTGGACCGGATTAAGTGATTTAGCAATTTACCTCCGCTATACCGGAGAGGAGGGAGGATTTCTTTGATAGCGACAACATCTAAGAGGGGTCCACACGTACGGTCCTCTTGCACACCAGGGTTATGAAAAGTGACCTTAACCAAATCTGACGTTGCCTTGAAAGCCCAAGCGTAAGTGTCTCCACCGTCTGAGCTAAAGACGGTCTGGATCGGGAGTTCGTTGGCCTGACCGGGCACAGAGACTTTGATGTTCTCGTCCTGAGCACAAGTCCTCGTGGCTCCAAACGTTATAGAGTAGACCAAGCCGCGCTTCACTCTCACGTCCTGAGAGATGGAGGCTAAGTTTCCCAGTCTAATGGCGTGGATCCCACGTGGGACCGGGAAATAGAATCCACCGGGCTGAGGCCCACCGGAGACTAGCTCCACGTGGCCAGAGATTTGCCAGTGAGGGAGAGAGTTTGTGCCGATTATTTGTCGACCCTTTATGTTCGATTTGAGAGGGGTTTGCTCAAAGTTGCCATTTGGGAGAAGCCCTATAGATATAGAAATTAAGAGACAATTAGCTAAGAAGGAAGTATTTGTTAACACAATATTATAATTTTATGTTAACAATTATCGAGTTGATTAATGAACATGAAAAATAGTGATTTTTCTTACCATCGAGATGAGGAGTTCGGCGTGGTGGGCGGCTGGGAGAGCCATGGCAGAGAGATAGGATCAAGAGAAAGCAAAGAGAGTGATAGAGAGACATTTTTAAGCTAAGACAAGTCTTATCAATTAGTTCACCTATATCAGTGAAGGCCATGTGCCTATTTATAGGGGTAACATATGAGAAAGTAGAAATAAGAAAAGACGAAGAAGCTTCTTGAGTTCTTGTACATTTTAGAAAGTATACAATCAAATTCTGTGTTTATAAAATAAACAATTGTTTTAGGTTTTATGTAAACGTATAATATAAGAGATGCGAAGGGAAACACGAATCACGTTGAAGACCGCACCTTACAAGCCGCAATGTATGACTCATTGTCTCTCATGTTATTTCGGTTGTGTAAAAGATCAAATGTTACTAGTTTTTTCCAATTATATAATCTCTGTGGTTTGGGTTCATGAGTGAGATATGACGCTGAAAAATATGCGACGAACCTTCCAAGCACGAATATTTTATACGTCGAATATGTACGTATATGCTTTGATTAGTTAGTATAGCACATCACGAGCAATATCCGTCGGATATTAAACGTGTTGTATGAATTTACCCTTTCTTTAGTTTGCTTTTGTCATCAGAAATTTTGAATTGATTAAACTGAAAGAAATCAGTTCACTGTCAGTTATATAACAGTTAGATCAACCTAAATGGTAGTAATTTTGTGTTGGTTTTACCTACGAGCTAAGATCTAACCAAAATGCAACAAAAACCGGAAATGCAATTGAATCCATGAGTAGTAGATCAAGTTAGTAAGAATAGCACAGCTTAAAGAAGCATATTACTATTAACTAATATATACTGAACTCTATTAAGTAGATCTGTACTTATATGCACCATGAATTAATTCGTTAACCCGTTAGCCACATTTGAATCTCCGGAATTTGGTTAATTGTTTGTACTGTATTAACCAACTAACCAAGTAAGTGAACACATATATAGTTACCTTTTTCGTTTCCTTGTTAAAGGAAAAAAAAAACTTGTCGGATCCATTCTCTGCAACCGACGTAAGAAATTGATTTGTTTAATAAAGATTCACGTTTAACCCATATTTAAAAATAACAAGAAAGGTTAACGTTTAAACAAAGATAATAGTCGACGAGATTTACAGTGAAAAGACGCATGCATGTGTGTACACAAGGAATATGAATGGGAGCTCCAGAACCAGAAGTCCACATATGGTCTCTCCGCCAATTAATCATCGCCATGATTTGCTCTTTAAGTCAATCTACGTCCAAATGAAATAATCTTAATTGATTTCAACCTTTTCTTTTTGTTTTGAGTTTTGACTTTTGATTTGATAATATATATAGTGGTTTTGATTCTGATTTATATATACGTCTACGTCTATTTGTCTAGAGATCCACAGATTTCAAATCTCGTTCAAACTAGACTGTTCAGTGTATTTGCTATCTTTTGTCTTTTGTCTTGTTTTAAAAATCTATTTCAAACTGTAGACTGTTCAGTGTATTTGCTATCTTTTGTTCGTCAATATTAAATGTTGAAGATTATTTGATACATGTAATACTTATATTGTATGAAAGAAATACAATGTGTTTATATCTTTAATATATAGTATAGATTTACATCAGTGATGTATAGAAAATACTAATGAAATTGAACAGATTTGCTTACAAATATAAAATTTTTTTGTTTTTTTTGTTTTCTGTCGACAAAGAAGACTTATATTCAAATTAATTTTAATGGGTCAGAACAACACTAACATTGTCAAGAATAGGGCCACAAAGATGGCCAAAATCATGAAGCTTGGTATGATAAAACCCACTGTAGAAAGTAATCCTGGTTCGATTTGAATCGGCAACAAACCTGAAACGCCCCGTTTTGAACGCTCCTTTTCCTTCTGATTCAAATCGAAGCTTGAACGCTGCTTTTCCCGCAAACGCCTCCACCATCATTGATCCATGACCATGGCAGCCGTTGTGTGCGTCTCCAATTGCAAACGAGAGGATGTAGTTTCTACCGGCGACGGTACGGATGATTTGAGCGATGGCGCTTTCTCTTCCGGCTACGATCTCGATTGCGGCAAGGCCTGATGGGACTTTTAAATGACGGTTATCGATGTATTTGACCGGTTTTAGAGATTCGACGATCCATCCCGGAAGCGGTGAGATCAGATCTTGTATCTTCGCCGGAATTAAGATTCCGGTAGAGAAATTGTTGAATACGTGTGGACCGATCTCGAATCCGCCGTTTTTCACAAGGTTTCCTACGCAGGAAATAAATATTAGGCACGAAACAGCAAACAGTACTAAAAATTGGAAGAAAATTTAAGCGGGAATTTGGTTGGAGTGGTTTTATATTTCAGTCATCAACAACCCGAAATTTTATTCAAACCGGACGAGGACTTGATTCATATCTATTATATATGACCAAAGAACAACTCCAAATTGTCTATAAAGCTATACTAAGCCATTGTAGTCGTGCATTTGTTACTACTATTCTTGTAAGATGAAAATAAATAAAAATTAAGTCGATCAGCGGATTGAAAACAAGGACAAAACCAAACCGGAATTGATCGGTTAGTCAATTACCTTTGTTATACGGAAGAGAAAGAATCTCCTTGATGGTAACAGCATCAACTAGGGGCCCACAAGTAGGGTCCTCTTGAACACCAGGATTATGAAACGTGACCTTAACCAAGTCAGAAGTTGCATTGAAAGCCCAACCTTTCTATCTCCACCGTCTGTACTGCACAGCGTCTGGATCGAGAGCTCATTGGTCTGACCGGGCACGGAAATTCGTATGTTCTCGTCCTGAGCACAAGTCCTCGTGACCCCAAACGTTAGAGAATAGATCAAGCCACGCTTCACTCTCACATATTGAGATATTGAGGCTAAGTTCCCTAGCCTAGCCGCATGGATCCCACGCGGGACCGCGAAGTAGAAGCCTCCGGGCTGTGGACCGCCGGAGACTAACTCCACGTGGCCGGAGATTTCCCAATGAGGAAGAGAGTATCTGCCAATGATTTGCCTATTTCTCATGTTTGATTTGAGAGGCGTTTGCTCAAAGTTGCCATTTGGAAGAAGCGCTACATAAGCCAAAATTCACATTTTATCTAATGTGGAAACTACATAATACACGAGTTAAATGGTATTGACGGAGTGTACTAATTTGAACACATTGGTATTTATCCATTTTTTATTTTTATGTTATTGAAATTAAGAACAACGGTATTTATCCATTTTTTATTTTAGCCTGAAAGCTATAACACACCTATTGTTTACAGCACTTCAATTCCAAAGATGGCTAAACTATTTGTTGTTTCCGATATCATTCTTAAATCTTAATATAGCTAGCTTACCAAAAAAATAAAATAAAATAAAAAAACATTTTATCGACCGTTACATGATAAAGTAAAAGTAGTCTTACCATCAAGATGAGGAGTCCGTTGTGCGGGTAAGCTATGAGAACCATGGCAAAGAGAGAGAAGGAGAGCCATCGTGAGAGTTTACGCTAAGTACACACAGCATATGTCAACTGTCACGTATAAAAAGAGTATAATTAAGAGAGTTAGTTATACATCAGGTGGTGAATGGTGATATTCTGACATAGCACAAGTTCCTAAGAGCTATATATAGCCGACCTACGTATCAATAATTTTACGTTTGTTTCGGAATTATTCAAAATAGAAAATGTAATGTATCATACAGCAACGTACGTACGTATGTGTTAATAGAAAATGATACAGCAAAAGTAAGTCGAAGCACGTTGAATATTCCCACAAAATGAGCCGCAATGTTTGTGGTGTGGCGGTACCATCGTGCTATATTCATCAGACTACTTGCAATTTGTTTTCTAATCGAATTTTGACAATTAATTAAATACCATGTTACATCATCTATTTTGTACGTTTATGATTATGTGATCGACGTTACTAACCAGAATTTGAGAAGTGAAACTGCGGCAGGAAGATATTTTTGCCCATCTCAGATCTCTCCATAAACTAGCTAGTTGACTTTTTTTAAAAAAAGGTTAAAAAACTCATTGACATTTAGGAATTCACATGATTGGATGGGATCCACATACTTGACTTCCATGTCCATTAATGTTATAAGACGGTTCAAGACATGAACATGGGAAGACAGCCGAAAGTTGACCCATAAAATTAAATTTAAAAAGATTGAAATGAGCTTCAGAGCTGCTTGTAATACTGTATAAGTTAGTCATAGATCGTTCATTCTAAGTGGTATAATAGTTTGCATATGAATGGATATAGAAGAGGTATAATAGTTCTACATTGGGCCATTGGATTTATAGCTCAGCCCAATTAGGCCCAAACTACGATATCCGTTCCGTTGGTTATTAGTTTTCTTTTTTCTCTTAAAACACTATTTCAAACGGAAAAGGAAAATTGTTAAATCCAGGAGCTTTTATTCTAGTCTGAAGAATTTGTTGTATTTCCATTACTATGAAATAAATGTTGAAAAGCGATAGAAAAACAAAAGAAATGCCGATGAATGCTAAAAAGAAGAGGGACAGACAATGATCCAAAGGTCATGATATGTGTCCGATAAAGGGAGAGCTAAGTCTCAATCAACATTACTGCCAAAAATACATTTATATGAAATTTTTGTAATCACTTTCTTTTGGAAAAAGTAATAGAAAATATATGTATAAAATGATGAAAATAATCAACAAAAAGTGGGGATAGCTTTTCCTTCAACCTTCCCACATGCCCCCATTTGGTACACTACAAGATGGACAGCCGAGTCATGTCCTTCGACATTTCCTTCTAGTTTTTATTCGTGATATCTTTATATATTATTTTATACATAATCTTAAATAATTGTAGAATCTTGTAAATTTTCACAATCCTTATGAATATTAACATTATGTTATAAAGTTGCGTTTTATAAGTTTATAACATAAATGTTAAAAATAAGAAATTGTACAAGTATGAAACGCATTATGTTATAAAATTTGAATTTTATTTGTAACATTATGTTATAAAATTCATATTTGTAGAATCTTGTAAATTCCTCTTTATTACAAATATGAATTTTGATGAGGAATTGTACAAGTTTCCCAAAAACAATAATTAGATCGTACGGAGGTGAGCCTATAAAAATAGTAATACTACTAGTAAATTAATAAATGAGCATAATATTTATTTGGTAGGACATCCCACAAATCCGTAATGATGAGGGCATAAATCTCGGCTTAATCTTCGTTTAAAGAGTTCGAGAGCAAAGTCACGAATTGCAATTTACAAATGATCACGCAGAAAGTTAGATTGATATGCTAATGACTTAGTTTTCATTTTGATGATTGGTTAACATTTTCTTTAATTATAGATTATTGCTTATGATCCCCTTCTTCACGAGTTTAAAGCGACGAGGTGCTTCCATCATTATGTCTTCTTTTTTTCTTGCTGCTCTTCTTATGATTTGTCTTTCAATTGTATCAATTTTTATTGAAAAGTTAAGACTGTTTGATAATTCGGCTATAGTCTATCCATGTTGTATATATTTGTTAAAAACAAAATTATATGAAATCAAATCATACTAAATTCGGTTGTGTATATATTATATTCACAAAAGCCTTAAAAATTACAAAATAATATTCCAAACCAAACTAAAACCCGAATCAAATAAATTTGTATAGCTAATAACCGTTTCTTAAACTTTCTTTCTCCCATTGCGATAAACTCATGTAAGACTTTTAATCATGAGAAATGTACCAAAACCAGAAGAAGTTCAACGTTTCATTGGTATTATGAGTTGTAAAATCTCACATGAAAAACCCCACCTCAGAACACTTGTAATTAATTAAGGGAATTAGAAAATTAAAAACAAATAAAAAATGGACTGAGGGTGAGTGAGTGGCTAAGGCGGTGGTGGTCGGGGCAGACAAAGTTGGGTCCTACAATTTGCCTAACCGTAAGAGCCACTTCCCTTTTTCACCCATCCCGTCCCGTGAGTGAGCCCCACTCTTTCTCATCCCCCTATAAGTATTATTATTCTCACTTCAAAACAATTTTATTCGTTTCAAGTATTTGAAAGAAATATAATTCGCTAATTCTTCCAGCATATAGGAATGTTGTCAGCTTTAAGGAATTAAATTTTACATAACTCTATTCAACTTGTTTTACAATTACCTGTTTCTCAATATTTGACCAATAAAAACTGTTTAAATAGTAGTACTCATATTTCCAATAATATACTTTTCCAAAGGATAAAGGAAATAAAAATTTGTTTCATCATTAAATACATGATACTCTTAAAACATTGAACAGAAAGCTGGGGTCGTATAAACGTATATTTTGGTATGTGTTATCACTTCCATCAACTAGTTTGAAAGATACATCAATGTGATCAAATTTAGCTAAAGATCACTCGGAAAATATCCGCAGTATTGTTCTTATTGCTTTCATGTGTAGGCTGTAGCATTAATATTAGTAGCATGACTAGACATTGTAAATCATATTTAAATTGTAGTTTTTTGTTTTTTTTGTTCGTGGTGAAGATCTGAAGAAACTCTTTCCACAACAACTCTCAACTAACGGATCAAAACAACCACCAAACCGGTTATTGGTTCAAACTCCAAACTATGGTGACTGAACATCAATTCAGATCTAGATTTCAACATATCAGAGTGCCGATTGATTGATAAAATCAATGTTACAATATAAAATTATGATTCGTTATGGATTGAATCGTTGTTATGCTACCATCCGATTTAGATCATGTATGCTATATTGTGGAAAACTCATTGGCATGAGTTTGTTCACTCTCGAAAGTAGATAACAGACTGGTATAGTTGACACTGACTCATAACTTCGGTTATGCAAAACGAGCGACTAAATGGATATTTTTCTTCTACAAAGATAGCATAGCGTAGCTATAGAATGCAATCAGATTATAACATCGGAGAATAATATGCTGTTTATAATTATATAACTTGTTATCAAAATTTAACTAGTTAAAGACGCATCCATAACACACAGTTAAAGTGTCACACATATGGTGTATTCGACATCATTTTTCGATGTTTTGGGTCGTTTGTACAGAAACATCGGAAATTTAAGACACAACTCCATAGAAAAAATAAAATTGACTAATAGAATGTTGCTATGTTTTATTTTTGTTATGGATCGGAGAAGCAGCAGAACATTAATTTTATTCTCAGAGACAAAATGCATAGATAATCATCCTGATTTAAAAGAGAAAACATGTCTTCTACCGACATTCAAGACTTGACAAAATCGTTTATTAACATAGGAGTATCTCACAAATTATTGTTACGTGTAATCATTTTGTATTTTTCTTTATTAGTTCGGAAACCAATCATATCCATTAATATATTAAGTTATTAAGTTCATGATATGTCATCAGATTGGTAACTCCAAACATCAGTCGTGTTTAAAAGCAATCAACAAAAACATCACATGAAAGTTGATTCCCTATGTTGAAAAGTGCTAATTGCATGTCAAACGTTAGATGTAAGAGATCATAGGGATTAGAAACTGCAAATACTCCCTACGAATAGGAAAAATATTTCAAGTTGTAGATATTCTTTTTAAATATAACAATTCATAAATACTTCTTTTTTTATAACCACAAGAATATATGGTTAGAGTACAATTTCAAATCAGTTCTCTGTTTAAAACAACTCTCTTTTTTTATTTAATTTTGTATGTGTAAAAAATACATGCATAGAATAATATATGCTACACGATTCAAGGTTGAATTTCTAAACTTTATAAAAGGCTTTAAGACGTGAGTATAGATTTTTTTCGAACAAGTTTATATGTCGAAGTTATGACATTTAAATCCTTTCGCAATTTTAGCCAATTACGCACTTAGCACCTGAAAGTCAAAATAAACTTAATCTTAGTAATACTAGTAAGGGTTAATGTGTTGCTCTCAAATCTCAACTCTGTGCTATAAGCCTTTAACAAAACTGATAATTGCAAATTGCAAATTGTGTGTAAATTTGCGAAACATTCTTGATCATTAATACATTAGGAAGAGTTAATTTGAAAGAAGTAAAAAAAGAAGAAAGAAATAGATTTGAAAGATATCTTTTACGTCTTTGGGTTTTGTACATTGTGACAGAATGATACAAAATAACGTCAGAAGAAAAGAATTATCAAAACGTACACAGTGCATATTTTTTTTTAAATCTTTAACATTTTTCTTTCAAAAAGTAAAAAATGTGTCAGACATATTTATGCAGCTTTCATTCATTTCATCACTTGCACTGTCTCGTGAAAAAAATAAAACTTTTGTATCAGAAATTAATATAAATATTTTAAATATATTGAAAAAAAGAAAAAAAAGAAAAAATGAAAGAAGAAAAATTCCCTCCTTTCCAAGTGCGTTTGCTTTGTGGAGTCTCTCTCTTCTCTCTCTCTCTCTCTCGTCTGAAGTGAGGATCTTTGTTTGGTTCTGCAACAATAATTTCGTGATAAATTAAAAAAAACATGAAATGCATTCTCTTCTCTCTTCTACGCATATTAGACCCTACTCTATGATCAAATTTCGCTTGCTTTCTTCTCTTTGTTCTCTCCTCTGATGGGTTTATCCTTTTCTTTTTTTTTGCTCTCCCTGAATTTATGGGCTTTCCTCTCTCTTTCTCTCTCCGTCTGTCTTTAACACATACACTCAGTCACACTCAAAAGCACTCTTTTTTTTTTTTTCTTACAAATCTGAGATGGGTTTTGTTAGGAAACAGCGATAAACAGTTATTTTGACTCCAAAACCAGAGCTTTTATCCGGATTCCATGGCGAAAAGATCAAGACTTTACTTTCCCTCTCCCTCTTTTCTG
The DNA here is from genome assembly GCA_900406535.1 of Noccaea bulbosa. Classification (NCBI taxonomy): domain Eukaryota; kingdom Viridiplantae; phylum Streptophyta; class Magnoliopsida; order Brassicales; family Brassicaceae; genus Noccaea; species Noccaea bulbosa. Next base: position 41,687 of record OVBJ01000245.1, on the reverse strand, counting down.
ACGCTACTACTTCCAGTCGCTTAAGAAGTTCACAAAATCAAATGGTGTCTCTGTCAATTAATCACTCTCTTCTGTGTGCTTGCGGGAAGAAGAACAAGAGCGTGTGATTGATTATTTTGCTTCTACCTGAAATTTCCCAGAAAAAATGGGATTCTGGTGCATGTCAATTCTTCTGATTGTTGGGTTCCTATCAAAATCTGCTCAGCTGAGCGATGAAGCCACATTGGTAGCCATTAACAGAGAGCTTGGAGTTCCAGGATGGAGTAGCAATGGCACAGACTATTGTAACTGGGTTAGGCTCAAGTGTGGTGCCAACAACTCGTTCGTTGAAATGCTTGATCTCTCAGGGCTTCAGCTTAGAGGTAATGCCACTCTGATCTCTGACCTCAGAAGCTTAAAGCATCTAGATCTTTCTGCTAACAACCTCAACGGACCGATTCCTGCATCTCTTGGCAATTTATCTGAGCTTGAGTTTCTTGATTTGTCTCTCAATCGTTTCGCTGGAGAAATTCCAGTTGAGTTTGGTAAGCTTAGAGGCCTTAGAGCATTCAACGTTTCCAATAACTTGCTTGTGGGAGAGATACCTGATGAGCTCAAGGTTCTAGAGAGGTTAGAGGAGTTTCAGGTCTCTGGAAATGGCTTAAACGGCTCTATACCTCACTGGGTAGGGAATCTGAGCAGTCTCAGAGTGTTTACAGCTTATGAGAATGCTTTGGGAGGCGAGATACCGGATGGGTTAGGTTCGGTTTCTGAATTGGAATTGTTGAATCTTCATTCAAACCAGCTCGAGGGGAAGATTCCAAAGGGGGTTTTTGAGAAAGGGAAGCTTAAAGTGTTGGTCTTGACACAGAACAGATTGTCCGGTGAGCTCCCTGAAGCGGTGGGAATCTGCAGCGGCCTCTCGAGCATTAGAATCGGGAACAACGAGCTTGTAGGAGTCATTCCGAGGACGATTGGGAACATCAGTGGACTCACTTACTTTGAAGCAGACAACAACAATCTCTCAGGTGAGATTGTTGCAGAGTTCTCAAAATGTTCTAACCTCACTCTGCTGAATCTGGCAGCGAATGGTTTCGCTGGAACCATTCCAACAGAGCTTGGACAGCTCGTGAATCTTCAAGAACTGATTCTCTCAGGTAACAGCCTCTTTGGGGAGATCCCTAAATCGTTTCTTGGATGTGGAAACCTCAACAAGCTTGATTTGAGTAACAACAGACTCAACGGAACCATCCCTAAGGAACTCTGCAGCATGCCTAGGCTTCAGTATCTGCTTCTTGATCAGAATTCCATAAGAGGAGACATACCTCATGAGATTGGAAACTGTGTGAAGCTGCTTGAGCTCCAGTTGGGTCGGAATTACTTGACGGGAACCATCCCTTTCGAGATTGGTCGTATGAGGAATCTGCAGATAGCTCTCAACTTAAGCTTCAACCATCTTCATGGATCATTGCCTCCAGAGTTAGGAAAGCTCGATAAGCTCGTGTCATTGGACGTCTCAAACAATATGCTTACGGGAGCCATACCGCAGCTGCTTAAAGGTATGATGAGTTTGATCGAGGTTAACTTCTCAAACAACCTCTTGAACGGTCCAGTGCCAGTCTTTGTTCCCTTTCAAAAGTCTCCAAATTCGAGCTTTTCTGGAAACAGAGAGCTCTGTGGAGCGCCGTTGAGCTCTTCTTGCGGCTATGCTGGGGATCTTGATCATCTGAGATACAATCACAGAGTCTACTACAGGATTGTGCTTGCAGTGATCGGCTCCGGTGTTGCTGTCTTTGTATCAGTCACCGTGGTTGTTCTTCTCTTCATGATGAGGGAGAAGCAAGAGAAAGCTGCGGCTAAAAACGTCGATGTTGAAGAGCACATTGAAGATGAGCAACCGGCGATTATAGCCGGAAATGTCTTCCTTGAGAATCTTAAACAGGGGATTGATCTTGATGCAGTTGTGAAAGCAACTATGAAGGAGTCGAACAAACTCAGCACGGGAACTTTCAGTTCGGTTTATAAAGCCGTTATGCCTTCCGGGATGATTGTTTCGGTAAAGAAGCTCAAGTCTATGGACAGAGCCATAACTCATCATCAGAACAAGATGATCAGAGAACTCGAAAGACTCAGCAAACTCTGCCATGACCATTTGGTTAGACCGATCGGGTTTGTTATATACGACGATGTTGCTCTCTTGTTGCATCAGCATTTACCTAATGGTAACTTATCTCAGCTGATTCATGAGTCCACCAAGAAACCAGAGTATAAACCTGACTGGCCAATGAGACTGTCCATAGCCGTGGGAGTTGCAGAAGGCTTAGCATTTCTCCACCATGTTGCGATTATCCACCTCGATGTTTCCTCTAGCAATGTCTTGCTAGACTCTGGTCACAAAGCCGTGCTTGGGGAAATCGAAATATCGAAACTTTTGGATCCATCTCGAGGCACTGCAAGTATTAGCTCTGTTGCTGGCTCCTTTGGCTACATTCCTCCAGGTATGTAAAAGTCTTGAAGTTTTTGTTAGCAATAACTTTCAGAAAATCAAACTCATTTCCTTTGTGTTTTCTCAGAGTATGCATACACAATGCAAGTTACTGCACCGGGGAATGTTTACAGCTACGGAGTCGTGTTGCTTGAGATTCTAACCTCGAGAGCGCCGGTGGAGGAAGAGTTTGGCGAAGGAGTAGATTTGGTGAAATGGGTGCATGGAGCTTCAGCGAGAGGAGAAACACCGGAACAGATACTTGATGCCAAGCTTAGCACCGTGTCCTTTGCTTGGAGGAGAGAGATGCTTGCAGCTCTGAAAGTTGCATTGCTTTGCACAGACATGACACCTGCAAAGAGGCCAAAGATGAAGAAAGTAGTTGAGATGCTTCAAGAGGTTAAACAAAGCAAATGAGAGTACAAATATGATGATGATGTTGATGATGATATATAGCTCCTTCCTTTTGTGACATTCATATACAAAAAGACGCATTCTTATATATGCGAGCTTCTCTCATCTGTGTATTATATAGTGTCTTATGAACGAATTGCAATCTTGGGGGTCGCTTATATGGTTAATGTGCTTATCTGATTGCACAAATTGTAAAATAGATCACTGAAGAGTCACTGCATGTACATCTTGGTGATACTGTTCAAGGAAGCCTTTGTTGTAGAGTCATTCTAGAAAATCTTGGAAAGAAAAGATCCGTTTTTTTAATGTCTCACATTCAAGTTAAGCAGAAACCACAAAATAATTAAGAAGACTTGTTGAATGGTTAATGATCTTTAGATCAAATCATATATTAAAGGAGTTCATTCAGATGGAAACGTTCATAGAAAAAGAATTGATCTCAGTATCTATCAATCGGAGACATATGCGCACACAAAATGACAGATTAATTAGGGAAGAAACTGGAATGTTCCCTCTTCAGTAATCTCAATCCCAAGGGGCTTCTTCGAGTAAAAGGGATTTGATAACCCAAGCACAAGGGATTTGAGCCTTTTTTACATACTGTACGTGAGCAACAAGAAATAATACAGATAAAAAGGAAATGACGTAAAAGTTGCAAAGAAAAAAGAAGTACATGGGATCTGAGCTTGCTGCAGTGCAAGGCTTTTACATAAGAGAGCAAGAGGAAATATAGCATACAGAGAAAAAAAGGAAAAATCTATTTGAAAAGGTTTTATGAATGAATTTTAGTCTTGGGTCGCTTATGGTTTCTTATCTGATTACACACACACATTGTAAATTAGATCACTGAAGAGTCAATGTACATCTTGGTAACACTATATATACAAGAAACCCTTTGTTGTAGACTCCATTTTTAAGATTACACGATCATGTGAAAACCGGATGGCCTCTTTCAATTTATACACTTCACACCAAAAAAGGAACAAATGAATTGGATAAAAGAATAAGAGAGAAAGCAAAGGAGAAGATAGCAATAGAAACCTACAAGGAATGATCTAAGTATAGCACAACGGAGTTTATTCCGATTTATGATGCTAAGAAACTAAGAAAACGTAACTCAAGACTTTTGATAACCCAAGCACACCTATATTGTTTTTGAGTTCTTGACTGTATTCAAAGCGAATCATGGTGGTTTGGATCGTGTAGAGATGATCAACAGCCAGCAGCTTTAAGGAAGTTGTCGTAAGGGCTTGATGCTGGTAGCCTAAATGCTTGTGCGCTGTTTTGGAGTTCTGAGTAGCACTGTGTCTGAATAGTTCCCATTGGTGTTCTTGGCGATTTCATTCCCATTGGTGTTCTTGGCGATCTCATGTCAAATTCCTTCGACAGTAAAGGGGATTCGACCTGAACAAATTTTTATTAATCAACAGAAAATATGATTAGAGAGTAGTCTTGGAAGATGAAAACGGAGGCTTGATTGGTTTCAAGACCAAATACTAGACCAAACTGTTGGTTTCTAGAAAAGGCATACCTCGGTGAAAAATGTTGAATTGGTCATAGGATGGAAAGTTGCAGTCCTAATCTCTTCATCGTGTTGTCGTGGAGAGGAATTTACGGAACTCTCATGTCGTAGCTGAGAATTCAAAAGGCTCGAGATCTTCTGCTGTTTCCCCATTAGCAGATTCTCACAATGAAGCGTCATTTCTTTGTATGAAGCATCTGCTGCAGTATGGAAAGAGATTCTACCCACTTGACGTGTTGTCTCCACGACCTTCGAACATAACACAAGAAATATAGTATTAAGTTATGATGATATGATGATGACTTTGTAATCTAAATTCTAGGAGACGGAACATGTACACTTACAGATTCTAGAATTTGATTGACAGTCAGGAGTTCTGGGATTTCAGAAAATGTTACAGGATTATTCTTTGCAACGGTTGCAATGCCATCTCCAAATTCTTGATCCTCATGAGAGAAGAAGAGTGCAGCGTCCTGAAATCACATCCACAACAATTTTTTATTACTATGTTCATCTCAAGTTTTTACGAGGAAAATTATGGGAAGCAGAAGAGCTTATTATTACCTTTTGAGGTTTAACATCTCCAGAATCAACCTGATAGGTTTTCTGAGTGTCTTCCAAAAACCGGGTTCCAAGAGGACATGCATCATCTGGCATGAATTCAGTGAGCAACTGCTCCCTCATTTTGTCCATTTCAGACTAGAAAATAGTTTACTCTTTTGTTAGTTTAGTGTGATTATTATATTTGTCTTACTAAAAATATGGAATATAGAAGCGGGGAGGTAGTGAGAGGAAACGCTTACATTGCACATATCTTCTAAGCTTTTGACAATTTCATAAACAAGGGTTCCTCTGCTGTGCTCAGTGGAGACTGCTATGTTTGAAAGAGTATTTAAAGCTGAAGCATCATCTTCTTCACATCCATAAGCAACTGTCAGCAGCTGATCTGAGTTTACAGCTTTCAGCTTGTGATCTTCAACCATTTGCAAGAATGGGTCGATCTGAATTAGGTAGAAGAGGAAGTTAAAGAAAACTCTGTCATAAGAATATTCAGCACTGAAGTCTGGTGCGACTTTCAAGAGCTAGATTTCCAAGAGAAACAAAACATCAACACGGCAACATTTTCACCAAAGTATGATCAACGTACCGTTGGTCGCTGAAGTGCTACTTTTGTGAAATCCGCCAGAGAAAAAAGGTTGAATGCTTTTGAGGAAAAAAGAACCATTGATGCAGCCAGAGTGAAGAGTGACCTTCGTCGTGATGGAGGAAGTGGTCCTGAAATAGTAGTTGAGGACTACATTATAGTTTCCAAACCAAAAACCAAGGATATAAAGGCTCATTGCAGGGAGAAGCCGGAACAATATGGAAGCTCACCTCCTTCCATTAAAGAAATATCTCGCAAAGAAAGTGCCATTTGGAAACTTCGAATCAAAGCATCGTGACTTGAATTCTGAAAGATGAGTATGTTTAACAAAAATTTGTAAGCAAATACAGGACATCTAGTCAGACTTTGATCATAGGTCTTAAAAACAGTAAGAAACACTCAAAAACAGAGGTAGTAAGTATTGAGATATGACATATATGTTACCTTAACACGGGAGAACAACAATACAAGACTGTAGGTGTTAGCAATCGCCTCATAATTGTCTGGTGTGTTTGCAGGAGATATGGACTGCGCCCAGATTGATGAAAGCAAAAGACCTATCTGGTGACTACTCAGTCTTACATAAACAGCATCCTGAGAAGCATTCAAGAAATAAAATTAGAGAATGGATACTAATCCAAGGTGCACCTCAGAGCTGTAAGCAGAAATCAAGAATTTGTACCAGCTCAGAGTTTAAAACAGCCACAGAGTTATCTGCTACAGAGGTCGCTGGTTGATTCCAGTTGCTATATGACTGAATGTATGAAGATTTCAATCTGTCAAGTATTTCCCCCTTACTAATTCCAGATTCTTCAGCAGGCATTTCGTTTTGGTTCTGATCAGAAGTTAGAAAAGACGAAAACTTATCCTTCCTCAGCTTCTCGAAAAGGGCTGCTGAGGAGGAAAAGACAGACGCGGTCCTTGACAGTGAACGAGGAAGACCCATTCCTTTCTTAAGATCAGTAGTGGTTGAGGAGGGACGAGGACAGACTGAGGTTGGTACCAGCACAACAGAAAATATACGGTGGGCGCCAATCCTTGTCTTATGATCTGGATGGACCATAGCTTGAAGTAACTGATGGAACAAGGCCTCAGGAAATGCCTGAAACGGAAAAGGTAACAAAAGCTTAGATATTTCATCAGAACTGGTTTAATATTATTTAATTCTAGATGTTACCTTGTTTTGATATGACAGATTTGGTATTGAGGCTGTAACTTGAGCAGTGCGAAAAACAGCAGCAATTGTGGTTCTTGCTACGTCTGTGACAGCTGAGATATTCTCCAACATCATAGCCATAGCATCTAGAATTGGGCCAGCATCTCCAACCTTAGCAAAATTGACATATCAGCCACACATCTCTTTGAAGACGAAATCTAAACTTTGCTCTGAGAATGGTAAGTAATATACCTTTTTCGTTAGTTGGACAAGGCACTTATCAACAGCTACACTGACCATTCTGTTAGAGTTTACTGCTTCAGTTCCTAAATTTGATTCATCTAGAGAAGAATGCATGCATTTTCTCAGGTGCCTCATGGTATCACTGATTGCGCTGACTATTGCTGCAGAGTGTTCAACTTTTGCATTTTCAGCAAGGGAAGAGGTAACCTCTAAAATGTTGAGCTGCATGCTTGGCTGTTTAACCACACTTTTATGATCAAGGTGTTTAATTAACATGGACAGTATAAAGTGTGTTCTTTGCCCTGCAATATTGATAAAACTATCTCAGAGCACTGATCATGTGGGAAGGGCTTGAATGAAAAGATATCGAGAGCGTTATATAATACCAGATATTTCCATCAGAAATTGCAGGTCCCTTAAAACTGGGAAAGCAATCGAATTTTCTGTTGACCATAGATATCCCTCGTCGAAGTAACGGAACAAAGACTCTAGTATACGTCTCATGGTTGTGGCCTCTTCACCTAGCTTGGCCATGTTGTGCAGGCAAACCTTGGACCAAAAGGTAGGGTCCAAGGAATCTTCCCTGAAGAAGAAAAGATATATTGATCAGAGAAGAAGAGAATCCAAAAAGGCAAACGTGAGCACAACTGAATTAGAGGAGAAAATACATTTTCACATTAAGTTCACCCTTGTCATTCACAACCGTTCTCCAAGAAGGAACATTTATGAGGGAATCTGCATGAGCTACGTGACCTTCATTTTTCAAGACTTCATCCACCCATTTTCTGCCACTATCATTAGCAGCATTTGTTAATTTTTTGGGTTGACTGTAATTTTCCAAGACTGCTGAGACAACCTGCCATGCAAGTATTGGATTTATCAGTTAAACAGATATTAACATGTACTACCTAAAACTAGTGCATGAACCTGAGAGTTACTTACATTGTCAAAGTCGCTTGGAATGTGAGAGTATTCACCCATCAGCCAAATCTGGAAACAGATAAAACAGACCAGAATGCATCAGAAGATACTTGTAGATTTACAATCAATAATGAGGAATGGTATATAGAGAGACATAACCGAATTACCATTCCTGAAAGGGATTGAAGTCCTGCTGCACGCAGACTCCGGGACCTGTCATCATCCCCACCTTCGAGTGCTAACTGGCACAGCTTTGGGAGAAAGCCTTCTAAGTTAAACAGGGAACTGCCATCTTTCTGCAAAATTTGATAGCGTGAATCAATCATGCTATCTCATATCTTCTTAACCATTCTTTCTGAAAGAACTCTGACATGTGGCTACAAATATAAAGAGAGACTGACCGACCTGATTATTTACAAATTCGAAAAGAGACTGGCATCCAACTATTTGCATTTCATCTTGTCGAGTTTGGTCTAAAAGAGCTTGCACCGTCCTTAAATAACCACTAGAGAAAAGAGGCCTGCAAAAAAAGAACAAAGACAAATAATCAAGTTAGCTATATATGCATGCCGGAATTCCTCTGCTGCCATGGATAGGTTACAGTTTGTGGTTAAATTTATTGGGTTCTTATGTTAAGCCTTTTGGACATAAGAGAACATATGAGGTGTTTGTAAACAAAGCAAAAAGAAGGATAACCTCACATTTGCTCCTTACAAGTGACCAGAAGCCTTCTGTAAATGCACATGGCTATCTTTGCCGACTGGAAATTCTCGTTCCTCAATTCCTTGTAACATCTTTGTTCGAGAGACTCTGATATCTGTTAAATTGTAAATTTCAGCAACATGACAGCATTGCCATAACGAGTTATCTGATCCGAATACCAAATGTCAAGAATTTGCTAACATTATTAGATTTGTATTTCTAGACTTGGCGATGGAAAAATTGTATACCTTTGGCATACGCACAGCGTTCTTTGCAGCATACTCACATAACTTCCCAATCTTCCGGTCATTTGGGCCTTGCTCCTGTCACAAATCGTAAGCAGATAAGTGATAACCAAGAGGGAACACAATGTCTCATTCAGTAGACAATGACTCAAAGCGATATGAAATGCAGAACTAGCTACCAACCTGATTACGAGGGAAGATATCAGCAATGAGCTTCTTGTACCTCTTCACAGGCTGTCTAGATCTTGCACGCAGCGCAGGGCAGAGAATGCAAAGGCTACCACAAACAGGCAAAACTTGCCTCGAGATTACACCCGAGACTGCGCTCATTCTTCAAACCCAGATTCTAGCCCAAAAACCCTCACTGATGGTTATGAGAATTCCTCTCAAATCCTGTTGAATCTCTTACAGTTATTATCCCCTCCCTCTTGATCCACCGAAAAAGCCCTAGAGCTTCCTCGGTCAAGAAGGAAAACAGAGTTCGACGATGAATCGAAGGCACTCCTTACAAACTCAATCGTTCGCCTGAAATATCCAAAATTTGCAAAAAAAAAAAATTCAAAAACGGACTAACATTCCTCTGATCAAACGGAACCCATTTTCATCATATGATCCAGAATTCCGCCGAAAATGAATTACGGAAAGTCTGAAAATCATCACATCACATCCCGAGAAATGAATGGTTTAACAACCCAGATAACATTCACCTAGACTGATTCAACGTAATGCTGCTCATCAAAACAAAAACAGAAAAAAACACCAATTTACCTCAGATCAAAGCTCAAATAAGCCAACCCGATGACTGGAAATCAATCGGCAACGCACCAGAAAAACTCAAATATCTTAATCTCTCTCTCTCTCTATATGAGAACGGAGATGGTTTCTCTCTCAGTAGAATTGAGTCGCCGGATCGTCCGTCAAGCTTCCATTCCAGCTCTGATATTTTTCTATTTCCTTCCTTCTTCAGATACGTTTCAACGGCACGACGCGGGTTCCACCTTCTGCCGTTTCGTTGCTATATCNTTTTTTTTTTTTTTTTTTTTTTTTTTTTTTTTTTTTTTTTTTTTTTTATAGGAAATCTCAGCCGTCGGCTGCGAATAACAGAGTCTTTAATTATTTCCTTCTGATTATTTTAATTTTTCTTAACTGTTGAGGTAGTTATGGCATTCTCGCCAGCTCACACAGTGCAAATAAAGCTAACAAAATCTTTAATTATTCCTTAATTAGTTAATTACTCATACTGTGTGTGTGTGTGTGCATGATCTGTAAAAGTACATATGGAGTTTATTTTTTGGTGCAAAATAATTTATCTACTTAGCAGAACAAAGTCAATGAGTCAAATGAACCATTTTTTTAGGAAAAAACTATGTATAACTCTGTAAGCCGAATGGTAGATTAAAAATATTCGTGACAAGATCAAAATGCAATTCAATGCTTTCGACAAGATCACGTTTTATTAGTACACACATAAGAAAAAAAATGTTTGTGACAAATTCATAAACGTTTTATTGCACCGTTAAGTTCGCTGCCACTTACATTACATCAACGTCGTTAATTGCACATGACGTTCACGTGGGGTTGGTATTGGTAATCTGTTTTTTTTAGTTACCGCGCAAAGCAAGTAAAACAAATTTCCCGCGGTTAAGACGCCAATGATGACATCAGATCCAGTCAAAGTAAAACGACCAAACGGTAATTGTTTTAAATTACCGCGCGCGCAAAGCGGGTAAAAATGACGTCAGAGTCAGACAACTAACATTTTTAACCATGAATCATTTTCCCATTCAGCAAATTCAATTTTTTTTAATTCTACTTTGTTATCAGTAACAGCCATATGTTAAACAATGGTCTACATTTCTTGAAATGAGTAACTGACCTTAAAAGTTCAAACAAATAAAATACAATTTTGTATTTTGAGTATTTCATAAGAAATATGGACGCTTTATGCTTTAGAAGAACCTCGATGATCTCTTTCGATATGGTTCACAAGATCCACTGGATCGCGGAACCCTCTGCTACATTTCGGACAAACATCGACTGTGACTTTGCCATTATGATTCTGCTTCTTGTTCCTCTCATGCGTTCTCTCGACATGTTCCACAAGAACAGCAACCGAAGAGAATTTCGCACCACATTGTGGACACACCTCCACGATACCATCATTGCTGCTGCTGCTGCTCGAGAACTGAAGCTTATGGCTAATGTCGTTACCGAGCCTGCTTATTCCTGCTTCCGCTGAAGACAGAAGACTAGACCATCTTGAAGAAGAAGAAGAAGAAGAAGATGATGAAGGAGCTTTGTTGGGTCTCTTTGTTTTGGTTTCTTTTCTGCTGCTACTACCACCGCTCAAGAAACCCATAAACGGGAAACTTGGTTCGGGTTTCCGCGGTCCAGGGCAAGCGTGATCAGGTCCGAACCGGTGTTTCAAGCAGTGATCGGTATTGCAGTCCCGGCACTTGATGGTGTTGGAGAATGTTAGTTGCTCCTTGCATCTCGGAACAGGACACTTCTTCCTCTTTGTGGCCTTTTCGTAGTTCGATGGGTCGCAATCGGTGTTGACATGTTTCTCCCATGTTATGTTTGGGTCTTCGTTCGGGTTTAACCGGACTCCTTTAGCACAGAGCGGGCAGATAACCACGGTTACATCTTCCCTATCGCCTTTGGGGCAACTGTGTTTCATATAGCTTCGATGATCCAAACAAAACACCTGAACCAAAATATCTCAACGTAAATATTCCTCTGACATTGTATTCGGTGAAAACCAGATGCAGCACCACAAGGCATAAACTAAAAAATCCAATCTTGAATGAGAAACAAGAGCAGAAGAACCATTGCATTCATTTCGAGCAGAGGTTTTTCTGAATCAAGAAAGCGGGCAAGAATCAAGAAATGGGACTGGAAATGGTGAAGAAATTTCTCTATTCAATCAGATTAACAAGAAGTTTAGAAAAATTGCCAATGCTGGTGATTAAGCTCCAAATAACAGTTAACTTAACACCTAACGATGATCAAAAAGGATTCCAATGATAAAAGGAAGAGAACAAGGGATAATTTCCTCTTTGTCCTGAAACACAAAACCGAAACCAACGAGAAAAGAATAAACACGGTGATAATTGTAGACCCCAGGACGAAGAAATGGCAATCGTTAAGAGTCATCATAAACCATTCGCGATATTCACACGACGACTCTTTGCATGAGAGAGAGAGAGAGAGAGGGACCTGGAGGCAGCGGTCGCAGGTGAAAGGCAAGAAATCGATCTGCTTGCAAACATCGACGGAGCAGTGTTTCCCCAGATCTGGAAATTCCGGAGTCCCCATTGAAACCACCTTTGAGCTTCCCAGAATTCCAACAGTTCCGTACAATAACTGAAATCCGGCGAGAGAGAAATTCCGGGGAAAAAGAATTCCTGATTCCGCGGATTTAGATGACCAGAGATTTCGGAGCTTTTCAATATATTCTTCTTCTATTCAAAGTCTAAATCTTTCTCAGAAACAATCCAATTCCGCAGTCAACCAATGCAATTAATACAAGTCAGACCTGGTTTAAGTATAAAGCCTATACGCAGTCAACCAAAACATTCCATCTTTTGGTCGACTTTTTTGGCCAAATTGAGTAGTAATATGATTAAGATAAACTCTAGTAAACGAAAATCAAGATTAAGATAAACTTCTACCATATGAGTAGACAAGAGGGGAAAATTAAATTGGCACCATAGAAAAACTTTCATTTGGCTACAGTCAAAAAAGAAAGAAGAAGAAAACTAGAACATAATCATATCCATAATTTAAAACTGAGACAAAATAAAACTGTTTGAAAGGAGATGAAAACATAGAGAATTCAATCCAGCAGCAACATATACTATTAAAAGGTTCGACTCATGAAAGGTAATCCAAAAAGAGTACAAACTGGGGGCATCATCATCATTTAGGCTTTGTTGTCTTCAACCTCGGCGATGACTGCTTTGCTCAGATGACGGTCGTCAGCCAACAAGTCAGTGTACTCTTGGTATGGCGAATTCGAGAATCTCGTCTCTTTCCAGAACTCTGGTGTCAGGAATCCGTAAGTCTTCTGAAGACAATCGAATGTGGCCTGCAATCAAAAACATACCATGCAAAAAAAAAAAAAGGATTAATCAACGATAGATCTTCACCAATCAGTAAGCTTAGCTTCAGCCAAATCAAATCTACATACAGCCAATTATCTATCAATATAATGATACATTACCAGCTATTACAGAGATACCAACCTAAATCTAATGTTAATAATGCTACATTTCAAGGTAGGAGAATAACTGGACTAAAGAGAAACGCTTTAACTCCAATCTATACAATAATAACATTCCTAGTGATATTTCATTATTTATGCCAAGATGACATAAAAGAGTTCAAATTTCACAAAGCTATTCTCAGAAACCAATCAAAAGGAAACACATTTCATCAATAGGAGACAATAAATAAAGGAGAAGAAAGAAGAGAGACCTTGACGAAGTTTCCGAGAGTTTTGGTGGATCCCCTGGAGGAAGTGAAAACATCATCAATTCCAGCGAATTGGAGAACCTTCTTAGGAACCCTAGCCGCCACAATACCAGCACCTCTCGGAGCCGGAACCATCCTCACCGTCACGGATCCACACTTTCCGGTAACCTTGCACGGGACCGTATGTGGCTTTCCGATCTTGTTACCCCAGTAACCTCTCCTCACCGGAATCACAGACAGCTTCGCGAGGATAATCCCTCCTCTAATCGCTGTAGCGACCTCCTTAGAGCACTTGACTCCCAATCCAACACGGCCATTTCCGTCACCGACGACGACAAAGGCCTTGAATCTCGTCCTCTGACCAGCTCTGGTTTGCTTCTGCACAGGCATGATCTTCATCACCTCGTCCTTCAATGAAGGACCAACGAGCTTATCAATGATCTGATACTCCTTGACGGGGAGAGAGTGGAGATAGATCTGCTCGAGCTGCGTGATCTGTCCTCCCAGCACGAGACGGCCGAGCTTGGTCACCGGAACCCACTTCTCCTCCTCAGATGCACGACCTCCACGCCGACCACCACGGCCTCTGGGACCACCTCTTCCACCACCACGGCCTCCGAATCCACGTCCGAATCCACCACGGTCCCCACCACGCTCACCGCCGCGCTCTACACCACGTTCTCCACCACGTTCCGCCATTTTCGATGTCTGCGTAGAGTTTAACAACTGAATCGCTGCGATGTGTTGGGCGTGAAGAAGAGAAAACCCTAGCTCCACCGAAATTGTGCTATATATTGCTCAGCTGCTACAAAATGAGGATTTAGGGTTTCTAAAGGCCTTGTCACTAGCAGAGTCCAACTCACTTGATTAAAAGTCAATGGGCTTTATGGGCCCAATATTCCATTGATATTTTCAGCCCATTTAAACTCGGTCAATAGAATGAATCTACAGCATACATTAATCAGAGCAGATGATAACATAGTACTTAAAAATGTAAGTATTTCTTTATTCATGAGAACATTGTAGTATGTGGTATACAAATGAAACAACAATTCTGTCGAACATATTGTTTACATGTATTCCTATATTATGCTAAATTTAACAGTTCGACAACATCTACCAAATGATTGTCCATGTATATATATATATATATATGTATATCCACAAGTATGTGTATAGTAGATTATCATACTTTTTGTGTATACTTTGTATCTAGTGTATTACATATCTGTGTATGTGTTTCCTTGATTAATTTGAGTGGATTTGCATTGAGGGAAAACAGAGCCTCTATCCATAACATTAGCATTGTTGCAACTTGCTTTCCCTCCCTTAATGTTCACATTGTCAAGCACAATTCCTTGGCATGGATAGTCCTTGCTGCAATTAAACGTTATTGCAATGTCCGTTGCGCTCGTGCCGCTTATGTTCCGGTACACCACGTTCTTTATTTGGACCGCAGATTTCTGGAAATATGTTCTCAATTATGATTAGACCCAAAAATGTTTATTACCATGAAGATGATGACTATTGAAAGATTTGATCTGATTCAAGTGAATATACCTGTTCAGTGCATTTACTCTTGTCGCAGTATTCTTGGTCGATTATGATCGGATTCTTCACATTATCCATCTCAATATTCTGAAATATAATGTTGCTCGCTGTTCCCGACCCTCCCTAACGAATCGGATTGGGTTAATCGATAAATCGAAAACAAAATGGGGCAAATTTGAGAGATTAGTTAAACGTGAGGGTTGAGTTCGTGAATTTCAGTTCCACCTGGTAGGTTTTGATTCTAACTCCATTGTCTGTACTGGAGAGCTTAGCACCGTCTACAGTAATGCCCGAGACAAATGCCTTTGAATTGTCATCTCCTAAGCTCCCAATGCTGCTCATTTTCCAAAAGAAATTACTAAATTAATTTAGAAGACAACAGTTAATTAGGTTAATTATATCATAAACTGAAAACAATTCTCTGATACCTGATACCGTGACCGGGGCCGCAAGTAATGTCATTAATTTTAACGTTTTGTGATCCACTTTCAATAGATATGCAATCATCGCCTAAATAGAAAAGCAACCATTAAAAAAACTCCTTTTAGATCAATCCCTAAAATTTAGCTTCCTGATGTGCAAGCAACTCTCTTTAAAGGACGAGGATGTAAATATAATAATTAACCTGTTCCAATAACGGATTTGGAAAGTTGAATGTTTTGTGTGTTAGTGATATGAATACCATCGGTGTTAGGACTATCCGCGGGCGCAGTTACCACGACATTAGAGACCTGAACATCGGAGCATTTCTCAATCGAAAGCTGAATTTGTTGTGCATTTCTCACCCTCAGGCTATTTACTCTCAAATTCTTCGAGTTGTAGAAAGTAAGAGCCTGCATTATAAACAATATCTTCATGTCAAACATGATCATAGAACAATCATTATTGTTATTGTTATTGTTATTTTTTGTTTTTTAATGAAAATCATTATTTTTTCAACGTACCGTTGGGGCTTTTGTGCATTGCTGCATCAAAAAGAAAAGAGAGAATGTCAATATTTCAGAGAACTCAATTACATTAACTATATGGAAATGGAACATATATATACAAACACACACACACACCTTTGCTTTGTTCCGCTTGCATGAGTTTTGCCACCACGTTTCGCCATTTCCGTCGACAGTTCCGGTGGCCCCGCCATCCACAGATAAACTGTTAACGCCGTCAAACGTGATCCATTTGGTGATGTCTTTGTAATCCGATCGTTGTTGAGATGCCGATAACGTTCCGAATATCTGTCGTTTCATTGACAAACGCTCATTTATATATTCAAATCCATATATGTATGATCATATTCAAATATTTATAGTATCTTATAATTAACAAGTAGCAAACTTTGTAATTTACCTGAACTGTGAGAATTGATTGGCATGGACCAGTAAATCGAATAGATTTAAGGAAATAAGTCCTCCCTTGGGGAAATAAGAGATTAACAGCTCCATTCGAAGAACAAGCTTTCTTCCACGCATTCATGAACGCCTGGACATCATGCACGCATGGATCATTATTACAAAGAACGTGAAGTCATATATGTACATGACCATCTCAAATTATTGAGAAGTTATGTACAAAAATTATTTTAAAATAATATTACTTCGATGTTATTTTTTTTTTTAAATATGGATATCCAGAAATTTAATTATAAAACCATTTTAGAATAAGAAAAAATATTTGTATGTATATACCTGCGTGTCATCGGTTTTGCCATCTCCTTTAGCTCCGAAATCAGAAACACTAACGGTAGTTGATCGCAAAGAGGCTCTTACGAAGCTTTTCAAACGTGTGATATCGTCTCTTCGCTTGACTAAGCTATCGGATTTGACCCTTCCATAAGAATGAACAGATCCATCAAAGCTGCTACTTGAAGCCTCGCACCATGAGAACATCAAAAGAGCCCATAATAGGAAAACGGTAAAAAGGTTGTAATAATGGGCCATTGAGGTTGGTAGGGAAACAGGTTTTTTGGAAAGGGAATGCGTGTCGTTTTTCGGGAGTAGGTTGAGAATGTTTGATGTATGTGATTGTTGTCTTTGTGTTGCTTTGTTATGAAATTGGAGAAGTGTATTATGTATTTATAGGCAAATCAAAAGGAACATTAAAAGCTGGGTTTTTTATGCTTGAATGAGTTCGAGGTATGGAGTGAAATTGAGATTGTCACGTAACACTACTTTAGGTATATATCGGTTTCTATACTTTTCTTGATTTATTTTTTCTTCCTTTAGAGTTCCATATGTTTACTCTCTCTTGTTTTATTTATTTAAAGATTTTGTTGTCCCTTAGCGAGGCCATGCTTAATTATCGCATTTTCTGCAAGAAACATCGCTTGAGGATTTAAGGTAATTGGAGATTTTATTATAATAACTATTATATATAGTGTCAGCTAGATTATTGGACATATTGACTAAAATCATTACCTGTATAATTTGTTCATTCAAGAAATTGGGGGGTCAAAATGTGAATTGAACATACACTAAACAAAATTATTGTGATGAGCGACGGATATATGATGTTGCTATATGATGGTTCAATATATGTCCGTCACATTACTATCATCGTATCTACAATATATATATATATATGTTTAGAAAGTTAAGGAATTACAAATATTCACAAATATTGCTTTTTATGCGTTTGTATATATATATATATATTGCTTCTTATTTAAAAAATAACAAAAATGATCCAATTTCATTTAAACATTCTAAACAAAGATACGAAAAGATGTAAAATAAATCCATTAGCGGTTGCATTTGCATATAAATTCTGTAGATAATATTTAGAATACATATGACGAATATCATGTTTAAAAATCAGATAATAAGTTAACCCTTTTCACCCAAAAAATTAATAATAATAATCAAATCGTAACCTTCAATCGCTATAGCAAATATTGGTGCCGTCTGATGAGAATACACTTTTATCGGTGATTAGTCCCCCACATATTAAATGTTACGTGAGATATAAATAATACGAAAAGAGCATTAGTCTTAAGAAAAAAAGTCGTAATTTCGTGTACATAGGGATGCGAAATTTTAGTAAAGAAAAACCGAACTTATGTTCGCGAATGTTCAGTTGTAGTTGAGATAACTACCTTCACGTGACCGTCGCATTTTCGTATTTCTTGATCTCATTGCTCATTGCTTATTGAAAGAATGAAATATGCCATCTGGTCAAAAAATATCACGTCACATTGATTAGACCTAATTGGTTTTTCTCTGTCAAGTTGGCCCGTCATAGATTTCTAAATGCATATACATATTTAGTTCATCCCATCACCCACATAAAGTTGAATGCATGTACTAATTTGAAGCTATAAATATTTAAATGATAAGAGTGCACAATTTTTTTTCTCATTTTTTTTGTTACATTTTTTCTCGCCAAAACTCAAAGACAAAAAAAGTACTACGGATCTAAGCGTTGATATTTACCATTTAAAATAAATAAACAGACAGAACTCTAGTCTATATATAATTTTAATACAAAAAACTAGATACAGTATAATTTTTTATCTTTACAAAGATAAAAATGTTTCGAATACTTAACATTTTACCCCAAAAAAAAAAAAATGTTTCAAATGAAGCGACGTCGTAGGTTCAACGAAATTGCGCGGCACACACGCATGGCCTATGGGAAGCAAAATTAGGCGCAGCACGTGAGACTTAAGGAAGTTAAGCACCACGTTGAAAAAATGCCCTGAAAATTCAATTTGTGCCATGGTCGATATTTGAAATGAACACGTGGTCAAAGTTTCAATGTGTTTTTATCACATGATTGAGGAGTAAAAACATTTCTTGTTTCTAGAATGTTAAGAATCATGCATGAACCCTTAGAATTAGAAAGAATTTTCTACTTTCTAGTGCGACTTTAATTTTCAAACACAACACAATTTCATAGCATTAATAAAGAAATTTGACTTGAGGATAAAAAAAAACTAAACAAATACTACAACACAAGGATTTCCAATAATTACGGGAAAGACTAATGCATGCCCGTATGCATATATTTTTAACTGGATTACATAGGAGATTTTGGATCGAAATCCGTAAACTTTGCGGTCCCAAACTATAACATATAATATTAATTATGTCTTAAACATTTAGTTTCTGAATAAAAAATTAATATTAACATAACGATGGGTAATTATATACTATAAAAAATATAAATTTAGATATACAACAAAAGAACGTATAGATACATCATAAGGCATGTGTGAAGCTTGGTTGAGAGACCAAAGGTATTGACGAAAGTATGACTTCAGCGAAATTTTTCTGGTCGTTGTTATAACGCTCCTTAATTACTTTTTTTCTGTTAAAGGGCTTTACGCTCCTTAATTATTGGTTCTTGTTCATCTTTTGCATATCTGATTCAATATTCTTATTATCCTTCTGCGTATACAAACATTTTTCCTTCTTTTTTTCATGTTTAGTTAATGGATCCTCCTAAAATGGGAAAAACAAAACTTTAGTGACAAAAATTACATGTACAGTAATTCTCATATATGAACCACTGTAAGCCGTCTATGTCATTTGATTTCTAACACGAGCTACACCGAAATATTGAAGGAAAAAAATAGGAAAGACTCCTTTGGAATTGTTGTTTGGTTATATTAGAATAGTTCGATGCATAAACATTAGATTATGATGGTATATATTTATGTAATTAGTATGTCATATTCTTTGTTGCACAAGTAAATTTCATACAACACTAAATAATATCATATTAGCCAATTTGCTTTGGCATTTGGATAGGATCCAACTAGTCTATGCAATATATGATTATCCACAGAAAACGGCATTTAACTGTTTTTTTATAATATTCTGAATAAAGAAATGCAAATAGAATTACTCGTCACAAGTTATTGTTGAATTCTTTAGTTAGATATGTTTTGAAAATAGGAAAATATTGTTCGTGCACGCACAGAAGTACATATTATACATGTATACATATAAGGAAAAAAATCTGAAGAGTAATAGAAAATCTAAAATTATCATAGATAAACACTTTGTAACGAAAAAGATATATTTCTCATGAAATTGTATCACCAAACATCAGAAAGACACAAATCAGAAAGACATCAATCATTTCGTAAACTACTGTTTGGTCAAAAAAAAAAAAAAAATCGTAAACTACTGTGGATCACATACATACTTCTTATGCAGCCGTGCTGTCTATTCGTTATAATAAAGAGAAAATTCAACATATAAATTTCTTTTCCAAACGTGTAAACGCCCAGAAAAGTCAAGGAAGGGGTGTTGTGTACAACTAAATCAAAATATAATATATAAAAATGAGTTTCTGTTATGTTAGTTGGTTAACCGTTTGGAATGAATGGCCACAAATCACAAGTCACAATGGCCACAAGTCACATGTCATATTAAACACAATAAAATTTTAGCATTTGGAGAATTGGAGCCATAGAAAATTCACATTCTTGGTCAAATATAGTTCACTGAACCATGCTAAAACCCCAACTTGTTTCATCCAAAGGAAAATTTGTTAATTGGTAACAAGTAATGAAAAATTATGTAATCCACAAGAAACAAATGTATTGTTCTTCATTTTTTCCCACATACAATTAATTATATCTATACAGACGGGCCTCTCCTGATCTCATGCTCGATCACTCGATCTTTCAAGAATATAAATGCCTAAAGCTTAACTGATCTACCCGTCGAAAACTAACAAGTTGTGAGCGAAAATTAAAAACCAACACCAGAAGAAAGAACAAAATATTTTTCTTCCTTTCGATTCAGGATCAATTCAATTCTTCTGAGACTGAGAATAAGTATATATGTGTCTCGCAGATTTCAAGCTCTACTTTGTATCCCCATTAGAATGCAATGACCCATCTTGGATCAGCTTGTGACTAAGACTGTTAAACCGGTCCCTCGAGTACTGTCTCGAAGCTTTTCTCCAATCCGTTCCCGTTTTCATCATCGTTGCAAACTCTTCATAACTTATTCTTCCGTCCTGCACAAGTTTTACAATCCAAGAACATTCAAATTAATAGTCGTTTTATATGTTTATGTTTATATATAAATATATTACCTTATTGGTATCGACATCATGGATGATAGACTCAACAACTTCTTCACTAGTGTCAAGCTCATTTGCCAAAGCATCTCGCAACTCCTCTATTTCAATATAACCACTCTTGTCTTTGTCAAAGAACGAAAAGGCCTTCTTTAAGTGCTCGTCGTTGCCCATCTTCCTGATGTGTACCGATATGGCTACAAACTCATTAACGTCTAAATATCCATCTCTATCAATATCTCCCTGTAAACAACAAACCAAGCCACAAAGTCAATGCATTGTTGCGCTTGATGATTTATTAAATCACTAGTAATTGCTTAATAAGTTAGTAGCTTACCGCGTCCATCAAGATTTGAACGTCATCTTGTGGAATGACAACCCCGAGTTTCTTCAGTCCGATTCTTAGCTCATCGAATGTAATCTTCCCTCTGTTGCTTGTGTCCATTACTTGGAATCTTTCTTTTATTCCGGATGCTTCTTCAACCGATAGATGCTCAGCAATAACCTATTGAACGGAATGTTACAAAACCATATCTTAAAACTCTTTCCAAATTGTATTCAAGAGAAGAGATTAGTTTAGTAACATACACCGAGTGCCCTTTTCTTGAGCTTGTTCATAACAGAGAATTGCTGAAGTCTTGCTCTTACGGTTTCACCCAAACATACATTGGGAGCATTCTTACCATTCAGTATCCATGGATGATCTGTTCAAACCAAAAACAAATTTGAGTCTTTGACGTTTGATTTCATATGAGTGAGGACTAAAGAAAAAGATTTGGCTATGATACCAAGCACTTGTTGAGCTGTAAGACGACGCCTTGGGTCAGGATGAAGCATCTTCTTGATCAGATCTTTTGCATTTCCAGAAACTTTAGGCCAGGGGTCTCTTCTGAAATCAATTACAGATCGAAGAATCGCTTTTGCGACTCCATGCTCGGTTTCTACAAATAATCAAACAAGATAGAAGATGCCTCATTACCTTTCAATGATTCTATATACAAAGTGACACAAAGAAAACGCATCTTATTAGACTACATTAATAATATTACTATTATACGATGAGATATACTCTATATGGGTATCTCACCATTGGAGGTTCTCTAACAAACTGAGAGAGGGGTTTAAGGAAATCTTGGTGATTACCAGCAAAAATTATTGTCTATGCGCTTAGTCAAGCGTAGTTTCTTGCTACCCAAGTAACAAAAATATTGACCAAATGCTTTGAAATTTTCTAAACGCAAAAATATGTAATTTTTGTTGAAACAAAACAAGGTGATTTGACAAACCTGCCCAAAAAGGAGGAACACCACAGAGCAATATGTAAAGAATGACGCCTGCGCTCCAAATGTCGATTTCTGGTCCATAATTCCGCCTTAATACCTCAGGAGCCATGTAATAAGGACTCCCAACGATTTCGTTAAATCTCTCACCTGCAAACAAAAACACATTACCTGGTTAAAGATTGCTTCAAATGGTGTGAAAACCATTAAGCATCCAAGATGATGATACACATCATTACCTTCTTTAAAGAAAACAGAGAGACCAAAATCAATCGCCTTCAAAGATGCATTTTCCTTCTTGTTTGCAAACAAGAAGTTCTCAGGTTTTAGATCTCTATGCATTACTCCATGCTTGTGGCACATCTGCAACACAAATGGAACAAAACAGATAAAATTAGGTTCCAAAACTAAACAGAACAAAACAAGAGTCAGCTTCGCAAGACGTGCCTTTCAAGCAATGACACATAAAGAATTCATGTCCAAGCAGCCTAAAATGGCAAATAAGATTCATACATCAAAATCCACACGAACCTGAACAACTTCCATGATTGTCTTAATCACCGAAGCTGCAGCTCTCTCCGTGTAATGCCCTCTGGCCACAATCCTATCGAAAAGCTCACCGCCTTCACAAAGCTCCATAACCAAATGCACAGCTTTATCATCCTCATAAGTCTCTTTCAACGTCACGATGTTGGGATGATCAGGCATATGCTTCATGATCTCCACTTCCCTCTTAACGTCATCTATATCAACCTTCGTCCTCAGCTTCTTCTTCAGTATCGACTTGCATGCGAAGACCTCTCCGGTCTCAATGTCTGTGCATAGATACGTAACACCGAACTCTCCTCGACCTAGCTCGCGACCCAATTTGTATTTCAGCTTGATCTCGCAACCCGTTGGCTCCTTGAGCACGGTAAGCTTAAGGCCGTCGTGGTGGTGACCGTAATTGATTGAGAAAGGATTCGCCATTTTAAAACCTTTCTTTTGATTGTCATTTCCAATCAATGATCCCGCCGTTCCACAGCAATTCCCCATTATATAAGCAAAGCGCAATTAATCAATTAACAGATTAAATTCTTCTTGAAAATCAAACCAGAACCCTAAGTGCAAGAACAGACGAAGCCAATCATAGTTTCTCCTCAAATCTCAACTTTTTTTAGATATACGAAATTTACAGAGAGATACGGAAGGAAGGGTTTTTACAAAACGAAAACAAACAAAAAAAATCCTTCCCTCCTTAATCTCTCTGTGCTTTCTTGTTATCCTGATTTCTGTTTTTTTTTTTTCAGATATGTCTTACTTTGATATTTATTTTTAGGACCCTTTTTTTCCTTTTCCGTAATGTCTGAACAAATCTGGAAAAAAAAGAAAAAAACCACCAAATAAAATAACGATCAAGTTATATGACAATGTTTGAATATAAAAACTATCGTAGATCTAATTATTTTTTAGGTCAAAAACTGAGAAAATTAGAGCTATAATGTCCAAGTTTTTTTTTTAAAAAGACTTAGCCCTCAATTTTTAAAAAAAAAATTAAATAAACGTATGCTTTAATTAATTGTTGAAGCTTATAGAATATATAAATAAATGATATAAATCGTAAAAGATCCAATATGGGACCCCTATTTTTTAAACATATGGTTGATAAATATTTTCACATAACATTTAAATAGTTTGAAACGACTCTAACTATTACAACTAGTAGCATGATAACATTGTCAAAATTGAATATCACAATTATATTTAACCAGGGCAGCAATGGTTGATGGATTCTATAATGGATAACAAATGATATGCGCAAAAAAAATAGATTTTTGCAGAAGCTGGCTAGATCTTATATATAAAACAGACAGAACTTTCTGTGAAAATGATACCGATTTTTAATTAGCCGTTAATACATTTATACATCAGCAAGCGCGTATCTTCAAATATCACACTACCATTTGATAATCAGGAGGAAAACTGCTCTTATGAACTTGTTTAGAAACGCTAAGAGTTTATAAAAAAGTAAACTCCATAGTTAGTCAATTGATCAATATTTGTTTATGACTAGTCCTTTCAATTTAGTCTTATCATTCTTTAAACAATAGAGACTCTGCATCAATAAGTGCTAAAAAGCAGTACCGAGTCAATCGAATCTTGAGGATAGCTACGAATGGGTTGTGGAAGGAGCTAATTGCAAGTGATTCTCCGCTGCAAAAACTTGGAACGTGCTCAGACCGAGAGCTCCTGTTCAACCTTGGGCAGATGCTATCTGGTTTAAGCACCATGTTCCCAAACATGCATTTACTATGTGGATTGCTAATCTTGACAGGCTTCCCACAAGAACGAGACTAGCTTCATGGGGAATTTCTCTGCCAACATCATGCTGCATATGCTCTCAACATGAGGAAACAAGGGATCACTTGCTCCTAACGTGTGACTACAGTACTCAGGTGTGGAACCTAATGCTGGCGAGAGTCTCACCTAACACCTCTCCTTTTCAAAACTGGCAAGAGCTAATGGACTGGATTTCAAGAGACAACCGAAATGCACCACAGTTGCTTCGAAAGCTAATCGCTCACGCAACGGTGTCTATTCTATGGAAGCAGCGCAACAACGTTCTTCACAACCAAATCTCGCTTCCGCATACAACGATCTCCAAATCTCTTGATCGAGAAGTACGGAACATCATTTCCTCGAGACGCAGGAGAAGAGGTTTCGTCGATCTGATGCAACTTTAGTTACAATAACCACTCTTACCCAACTCGTTCTATTTTGCTACCTTGTTTTTTAATATTTTTTGCCAAGGTATCAAATCTGTAGGTGCTGCTCTTATGTAAAACCTAAACTTTCATTTTAATGATATTTACTATTTAGCAAAAAAAAAAAGAAAACGAAGAAGGTAATAATTAACAAGAAGGCAATAATATTAATCTATAAAAATATGTTAAACTAATTACTAAACTTATAAAAATTACTTGAAGAACGTAAAATAGGGATGCCAAAATCCTGTCTTTAACTTTACTTGGTGTAATGTTTAAAATTAGTAATTACATACAACAACAAGAATCCAAAAATAGATCACTTCAGTATGTAGCACATTTTTCTTAAAAATTGTGCGAACACAAATTAAAGTTTTCTTTACAAAATCATATCTCTACTAGAACAGTATTCGTTGGCAAAAAGAAAAAAGAAGTTGACCAGTCTTTGAAAATATTTGATTTTATGTTCGGGAAGGAAAAACAAAACAATATAAAACGTAGAACGGTAGAAGGCATATGTCCGTCGATCAAATGACCATGGCACCAGGCCCGGCTCTAACCCATGGCGAGTAGTGCGACCGCCATGGCCCAAAGGCCCATTATGTTATTTACTTTTTTTTTTATAAAATACAAAACACACAAAAAAACCCATAATTTTCACAAAAAGCCCATAATTTTCATTAAAAGGCCCATAATTTTCGAAAATAAATGAGAAAAGCCTATATTTTATTTTATTCATATATTTTATATTTAAAAAACAAAATTTATTTTATAAAAAGGCCCATATTTTCTATTTTGCCTAAGGTTCTTTAAATTATTGAGCCGGACCTGCATGGCACTAATAATTTTCTTGCATATTTTAAGGTGGACATTGACATAACTTAAATTTAATACTTCCAAGGTCAATCTTTATTAAGGTTTTTACTTTATGAATATTAAATATATTTTTCTGTAGAAAGCAATCACAGCTAATATTGTAGGATTTTCACAAAAAAATAACTCTAAGGCATAGCTTTACTCAAAAACGTTTTTACTGCTTGATTTATATAAAATCAGACCTCCAGAATATTCGACTTCATGCTTGGGAACAAAAAGTCAATCAATAGGAGTATAGGACATATATTCATCTTAAGAAAATGACCATAACATTAGTATTTAATTGCTACCACTATACCTAGGTCAATCTTCATTAGGGTTTTTATTTATTTATTTTTGATGAATAGTAATAATTTTTCGGAGACCAACAATATTCTATAGGATTATATATACTGTAAATGAAACTTGAATTGTATAAATAGACACTTAGATAAGTGTTCTTGGTACTCATTTTGTAGTAAAAGATCTCCAGTACTACACTAGCTTAAAAACAAAACCTCATTTCAGCTCCCAATAAAAGATCATTCATACACAACAAAACTTTTAGCTATGAACATGAGTATTAATTACAAATCCATCTTGTTTCATACTTGTTCTAATTTCCATTACGCTAGTCCTAGCTCTCACCATACGTTCCTTAAGATCCAAAAATCCAAAAGGTCAGCTTCCTCCGGGCCCACGAGGATGGCCAATCATTGGCAACTTGTTCGACATGATCATTAACCGACTGACGATACACCTGTGGATCCACCGCGTCATGGGAGACATGCAAACGGAAATAGCATGCTTTCGCTTTGCCCGCACCCACGTCATCACCATAACCTCAAGCGAGATTGCCCGAGAAGTTCTTAGGGAAAAAGACGAGGCTTTCGCAGACAGAGCTGAGTCATACTCGATCAATCTCATAAGCAATGGCTACAAAGGCGTTGGTTTCTCTTCCTACGGTGAGAGATGGAAGCTGTCGAAGAAAGTGATGGTCAACAAACTAATGTCTCCCACAACGTTGAACAAGGCCCTCGGTGATAGAACCCTAGAAGCAGATAACATTGTCACGTATGTTTTCAATCTATGCCGATCAGGTTCAATGAGGGTTAACGTGAGGGATTTCGCCTTAACATATTGCCACGCCGTGATGATGATCAGGATGATGTTTGGCCAGAGGCATTTTGATGTAGGAGCTGAGGACGGCGGTCTCGGGCCAAAAGAGAAAGAGCATATGGACGCAATATACCAAGCTCTTGATTGCTTTTTCAGCTTTAACGTAACAGATTACATCCCTTTCCTTAGAGGATGGAACATCGATGGAGAGGAGGCAGAGGTAAGAGAAGCTGTCCATATTATCAACAGGTGCAACGATCCAATCATCCACAAGAGAATGCAACTGTGGAGTGAGAAAGGCGGAAAAGAGACGGAAGAAGATTGGCTCGATGTTCTAATCACGCTAAAAGATGACCAAGGAATGCGCATGATAAAGAGAAACATTTTAAATGATGACTAAGAATTTCCAGTTCTGTTTACATTTATTTTAATTAAGCAAATATATAACTGATACTGTTCATATAATAACAGAAAAGGAAAGAAAAGAATCACACATTTTTTAGTCATTCGATTAAATATATACGACGACTAATAGTATATATAACGCGATGTTTGACTTTATATTGGATATTAAATTCTAGACGGTTCTTGTCAAACATTATGTGACATACACATACTGATAATAGTAACATCATAAATTTGTACAGTATATGACATGTGGTATTTGTTTTCTTGATATGATAGGTAGCCAAATTCTTGTGAGCCGTTTAGGACTTGGTCGGAACCCTAAGATATGGGACGAACCTGACGTGTTCAAGCCAGAGCGACACCTTGATAACCATGATGGTGACTCAATGGGGGTGACTCTGATGGAACGGACATGCGGTTTCTGATATTCGGCACCGGTCGGCGTGGCTGCGCAGGTACTAAGATAGGAGCGTCTATGACCATCATGTTATTAGCCAGACTTCTCCAAGGGTTCGAATTGACTCTCCCTATTGGTGCAACGTGCAAGTCAAGTCGAGCTCATCGCTGCAGAGAGCAACTTGTTTATGACCAAGCCTCTGCTTGCATCTGCGAAACCTAGGTTGACTCCTGGTTTACATCCGAAAATTCAGAACTAGGGTTTCGAGAGATGACGTTGGTGGCAAATAATTAGGAATTTAGGATATGTAAGAAGTAAAAATAAGGTTTAATCCCCACAAAACTCTCTGAAACAATATATCAAACTATCACACTGTATTTATAACATACATTTTATGTGTTACTCTGCTTTTACATTATCTTCTTAATCCAGTTGCATTAATAAAACTTACTCTTCTTTTTATTTTCTTGGTGTACACAACACATTTTCTTGTATGGTGTAAGGAAAGCAGACAACCACACAGCAGTATACTACACTCTCATATGTGTGTATCTAACCAAAATGAAAATGCCCACATATACAAAGAAAATATAATAATATAGATTGACAAGTTTTAAATCTAGCTAATGGTTTGGTATATGTAAACTATAAGCTAGGAGAAGGAGAAAAAATAGTGTTTGGCAGGAGGACGTCCAACGGCTCTCATGAGATTAGCAACTTCAACAACTTTTGCTGCCTCTGTCCCTCTCTTTGCCTCCGCCGTCGCTCTCCTCTCCTCTGCTTTCCTCTGCGCTTTTGCCACATCATTTTGCGTTTTCTCCACCGCTTTCGCTTTTCTCTCCTCTAATTTCCTCTGCAACCACCCCATATTGTTAGCCCCTAATTACGTATCATAAATGTGTGTATAATTGGAAATGACGAGGGTAAATATTCAAAGTAGACAGTCTCAATATTTAAAAAAAAAAAATGAAAATGGGCAGCTAAAATGTGAGATATATAAAACCATCTCTCACCAAATCATAAAATGCAAATTATAACCCACTGTACCAAATCGAATATAAGAATTTGTTATCATTGTGAATACGTTAGCTTACAAAATTGCAAATGAAAAGATTAATTATGATGTTTTTTATCCATCATTGACAATTCCAACCACAGTCACATATATATATGGTTGAACTATCTATTAAGATACAATCTTATTTCAATTTAATCTTATAGCACGAGTAAAAAAAAGGCGTCTGCTGTTACTGAAATAAATTATGACAATTACTCTAAGAAAATCGTAATTTATACATTTAGATGATAAATATTTCACCTCAATTTTCCTCATCCAAGAATTGGCCTTGTGGACTTCCTCATTAACCCAACCATTAATCACGGCGTCTTCCCTCTTAAACCTGTTATTGATCTTAGCCAGTTTGGCCGTCTGCCACGCCGTTATCTTCGCCTCCACCTCTTCCCTCCTCACACTTTGAACCGACATCGCCGTCCCAGTCGCCATCCCAACTGGACCACGATCCTGACCGGACCCAAACCCACTTCCCGGATCCGAACTCGAAACCAGATACTGGTCCGGCACGATTGCCAAAGGATTGGTCTCCTCTTCAACCCTTTCCTCGTGGATCCTCATCAAGTCGTGTTGTCTCTGATCGTCAAGCTGCGTGACTTCACGAGCCTCCGGTTCGTTGTTGTTGCCCATGGAGGAACCGGCGATAACGAGAGCGTTGAACTCTCTGCTTATGGTGGTGAAGTTCTCACCGGAAGAAGCTCCTTCGCTCATCGTCGTCGTTGACCTCGTCGGAGAAAAGTAGCCTCGGAAAGCCGGCGGTGGAGGTAACGCCGTCATCGTCCGGAAATTATCCGCTGGCACCGTCGGAGTTAGGGCGTGGATGTCTCTCATGATAGTCTCTGGCGTCTCATCCGAGCTGTTTCTTGTCGCGTCTGGTGACATTTCTTGACCGTAGAGAGTCGGCATAATTACAGATTTAGGGTTTAGGTACTGGGATCGTCAAGGAAGAAAAAGAAAAAGATCATGATCTGACCAAATCTCTTCTCTTGCGAACCTAATGTGTTTTGTGGATGTTGGCTTCAATAGTTATGTTGAAGGTTTTAGCTCTGTTTTTAATTATATTAAACTTCAAAGGAAAAGAATTAAAGAACACTAGACGACAAAAAAAATGAAGTGTGGAATTTTCAAGAAGTTTATAAATTGTAACTATGATAAAGGGACCACTTCATGAAAACTATTAAACGCACATCCGGTAATTACTAATTAGCGACTGCACTGCATTTAATCTTTGGAAACGTGCTTGTTTATGATGGTTAGCAAGAGACAAATAAATAAACGGAATCGAATTTTTTATTTACACATTTTTTTTTTTTTTTTTTTATAACCCAGGTGTCCGATTCACAAAGGTTTTTGATGCGAGCTATAAAGACGCTTTCTCCGAAAAGGTCGAGGACATCTCAAGTAGATACTGCAGGTGGATGATGACTAGCGCCGCGTTCAAATAGAACTGATATGATCCTGGAACCGCGGAAGCCATGTGAAAACCCTGATGACTAACAAAAGTCGAACTATGGATACCGTATTAAAATTACCTCCTTAAGTACCACTGGTCCAATGTGTGTTGGTTAAATTTTTATTTAAACATTCTTCTCACTTTTTGCTGTCTAAAGTGATGCAGTAATCTCTAAAGGACAATACAAATGTAATAGTGATACTATGAAGCTTCGTTAGGCAATATAGAATTTTCTTTTTAGGATAAATCTGTCAATTTTGTTATGAAATATTTGGTAGGAGGGACAAATTTACAAGAGAAGAAACTAAATGTTAAAAAAAAAAAAAAAAAAAATCTAAATCTTAAGACTCAAGAGCTAGTGTCGGCAAGTTTGGACCCCACCACGAAAGAGAAGATAAAACACGTGTCATTAGTACGAAATTATATTAGAGATGATGAAAGTTTATAATAGGAAGAATATTATATTGATTATCATAAGAATGAATATGTGGAAAGGTTTATATAGTGAAATACTTTATAATTACTAATCTAATATTATCATTTAACATACATACAAATTCCTATAATAATGTTTATAATATAATTCACACTAGTAGATGATCCGCGCATCTACGCGGTGATGCGTTGTATTTTTATCGAAAATACTAAAAAATATTAACAAATAATAGTGAAATAAACATATTTAACACATAAAAAATTATTCAATCTGTATAATTTATTTAACCCATAAAATAAAATTATTCAACCCTTAAAAATATATTATTGGACCCACAAAAAAATTTAACCCGTAGAAAAAAATTATGCAATCCATAAAAAGTATCGAAAAAGTGTCAAAAAAACATTCAGTGAAATAAACATATTCACCTATAAAAGAAAATTATTTCATCCGTAAAACTTAATCAATGTGTAAAATAAAATTATTCAACCCGTAAAAAGATATTATTGAATCCGCAAAAGAAAATTATTCAACCCGTAAAAGGATATAATTGAATTCGCAAAAGAAAATTATTCAACCCGTAAAAAAATTATTCAATCCGTAAAATATTATCCAACATGTGTCAAAAAATCATTCAGTGAAACAAACATATTTAACCCGTAAAAATAAATTATTCAATTCGTATAATTTATTCAACCCGCAAAATAAAATTATACAACCTGTAAAAGGATATTATTAAACCCGCACAAAAATTATATAACTCGTGGAAAAAAAACATTCAATCCGCAAAAATTTATCCAACATTGTCAAAAAATTATTCAGTGAAATAAATATTTTTAACCCGTAGAAAAAAATTATGCAATCCGTATAACTTTAATAACTTGTTGAACCCATTAAACCCGTGAAATTTATTCAACCTGTGGAATTAAATTTTTAAATTCGTAAAAGAAAAAAACACAATAATAATAGTTGATGAACATGTTCAGAAAAAACATTATACCCGAAAATGAATAATTAAAATTGAGTAGATGTGAAAAAAAAAAAAATTGGTAGGTGCCACTCTCAAGTAGTATATAAGGGATATGTGCCACTCTACTCATTGCTAATTGGTTTTGAGTTGAAAGCCCATGTAACTTAACATTCTTTACTTTGCTGGTTTTATAGTATTGGATTTAAATATGTTGTTTTAGGGACTTGGGATTTTGATTATTGAATACCAAAACACCAATAGGAACAAAATCGTACACGATATAAAGAAAATAAAATGACCTGCATAGTTATTGGAGATATCTTGTCTACTGTCTAGTATAACAATAATAAAAGTAAGAAACCATGGTTCTTCTTACACTTCTTTCGNAAAAAAAAAAAAAAAAAAAAAAAAAAAAAAAAAAAGAAGAATCATATGCAAGGAAACGTCTTCCGCCTTGAAGAGGTTTACCTTAGAAGATTCAGTTTAATAAAATGTAAAACATGCAAGGAATCGTTTTCATCTACTTTAACAACCTATCTTATAGCTACTGATAAACAAAAGTGTATAATAGAAAGTGTGAAATATAAAAATATGCATATGAGAATTAACAAAAAGTAATGTAATAATACGTGTGGTTAGAAAGGGTGTGAACATATAACAAAATATTCATATGAGAATTAACATAAAGTAATGTGATAGACATCGACATAGCAATGTCATAAACTATTTCTGGGGTATCTGTAGATATCATACTAAAGTTTTGTGAAAGCTGTAGAAATAGGAAGAAGATCGTTAAGACTGATGACTGTGACTCTGTGAGAGATGGATTATGGATAGTCTCTATCATATAGAACACAAAAGAAGTAGGGTACTTAGGTTTTGTAAGCGGCGGCTTCTTGTTAAGATATAGATCAAAGATTTCGAAAATATTGTGTCTTGTAGTGTGCAAGAGATATTGGATTCGTTTGTAGTTTAGATTTCAATATTGAATTCAGTATTTTATTGATTTAACCGAAATAAATAGAAGAATATCCTAAATAAAAATTTCTTTTCAAACTTTACCATATGTGATATGTTACCATATGTGATCGTAATCATAGTTTACATTTGATTTCAAATTAAGCGAAAAAGAAAGAAACTGAATAGAATAACCAACCGGTTTATAATTGTTTGGTCTAGATAATTGTTTCTGGTTCAATTTAAGTAACATAGAGGTCCGCGTGCTTTTTTTTAGGATCTTAGGTCGGGTCTTTTGTAAACACTGTTTATTTTAATACAAAACTGTCTCTGCTTATCTTTGTTTCCAAACATTGTTTATTCGTTAATCCAGTGGCATTTTTCGTAAATAATTTAGTTTTTTCGTTTTTTTTTTCAGATGTACTTCTCAATTAATATTGTAGAAATTAATCACAAAGATCTTTCTATATGTCCTTTCAAGTTCAAAGCGGTGATGGAAAAAAGGCGGAGTTAGCGGTTTGAGATTGATAATATAATCCTTCTGTAGCGGTAGAGTTGTAGAGAAAACGGTGAAATGCAGCGACAAAAAGTGTGACAGCAGTGATAAAATGGAATGTGATGTGATGGGAAGGTAGTTGATGGTGATGGTGAAGCAGAGACAACCAATTATGGAAAAGCTGCTGCCACGTTGTGCTAGAGATATCAAGAATCTCATATGGGGACGAAGATGACAAATATATATTTTTTTTATGTAAAGAAAAATAAAATTTGAAGAAAAAGGAGAATGAAAAAGAGATAAAAGGTGAGGTTGTGTGTTACACTGAAAAACATCATGTGGAATACAACAAAATCTGAAGAAAACATTTTTTTTTTCTCAGATCAATAAGAAAATAGAAAAAAGAAAAGCATAGAAATAGAGAATAGAGAATTAGCAAGAGATGAAAAAGTAAAGAGAAAAAAAGAATTTTTTTTTAAATATGAAAAAAATAATTAGAGGTCTATGAATACTTGAATAAAAAGCATAATGACTTAGATTCTGAGGTTTATTATGAACTTGAATTTTGGAAGCATTTTGACAGTGAAACAAAAGAAATTTTATGGCTTAAAACAAAAATGAAAAAGAGAGTTTGATCATTTGATCGAAATTCTTGAGCATAACCTGTTCTGATACCATATTAGAGATGAAGATGATGAGAGTTTATGATAGAAAAAATATTGTATTGACTCTCATGAGAATGAATATACAATGTGGAAAAGTTTACATAGTTAAACATTTTACTTAATTACTAATCTAATAGTATCATTTAACATAAATACAAATCTCTATAATAATGTTCATAATATTCAAATAATCACATGGATCTTCTAGATCCTTCTATAGATTATTGTCAACGTGGTCGTGTTTGATTAGTTAAACGTTCCCGCAAAACCAACTAAACTGTCCGCATCCTAAAATGAATAAATGACTTGGGGAATGGAGATGCTACTAGTGCGCATGGCCAAATACCAGACATCACTTCCGATTAAATCCGTCTAGGCTTCGTAGTGATTTTGTCAATTAGTTGTATCTATGAATCTTTTAATTATACGTATGATAATATGATGTATTATGTATATAATCTTCAACGTTTTTTTTTTGTCGTCTATTATCTTCAACATTTAAAGCCTGGCCTACATATAATTATAAAAATTATTTTTATTCTACGTGTTATATTTTCAGGCGAAGGGCGGATTTAAATTACAGCCACTCAAAGTTTTAGACTATGACGGTGCTAATGTGGTAAGATTTGATCGGTGTAACTACGACGGTTACGTTAGAATCCTCAAATGTTGAATGGCAGATTTTGGTTTTCAAAATGTTAATTAGCACAATGAGCATTTCTTGTATGCTACAAATTTGGTGTCCATGGTGTCCAAAATATTTACTTTCCTGATTTTGAACGTCAAAAACACTTCTTAATTAAAAGTCGAGCTATCCTTTTAAATACTTTTCCCCTTCTTTAAAGTGTCAAATTTGAAGTATGCATGGTTTCTTTTGTTGCTATTCTTTTGCTAATACATATACTATATAAGCAGCTTTATAGTAGTTTTTTTTTTAATCTTATACTTCCTCAATTCTTTAATATTTGATGTTTTAGAGTTTTCACATAGATTAAAAAATAATTAATGCTTACCTTTTATTGTAATACTTTTTATTTTAAATAATTATTAACCAATAAAAATTTTAGATTTTTTTTGAAATTTGCATTTTGTAATATTTATTAGCAGAAAGTAACTTTAAAACCTAAAATATCAAATAATATAGAACAAATAAGAAAAGTTTAAACATCAAATATTAAAGAACATAGAAAATATTTGACTAGTATATTTTGAAATTAAATTGTAAACCAAGAAAGTTAATTAATGAGAACGTGGGTACCTACTAAATATTTATAGGTTGGCAGAAAAAAACACAAAATAATTTTTAGTCTTACTTCTTCTATTTTAGAAAACTTAGAAAAATTGATGTTTTAGAAAAATAAAAACTTGATATTTTAGAAAAATATATATGTAATTATATTTATTTGGATGTTTCTAGTTTCAAAATATATCTAGATACATCTAAATAATTGCAGATATATTTTTGGATGATTTTGCTGAATAACAACATTAAGCACCAAATTTAATCAAATAGCCATAGTAAAATTATATTTGTCCATGTGATATGAGCCTACGGAAATGATACTAAACCCCTTTTGCAAATTGGTGAAGAAAATGGATTGGTAACTTGATGTCAATATCATCTTTCGGCTTTATGGATCACGAACACCAAACCATCTAATGCAGGTTTAGGTTTCTCGTTTTTTGTTCGTAATCCATCTTCAACTGCAACCTGTCAACCTATCATTTATTCTCTGTGAAATAGAATGTTATTTTTGTCATTATTTCAGAAAATATGCAAAATATTCTAACCATGTATTTCATATGATTAGTTTATTAATTTTGCTCTTTTTAATGCTATATACTGCAATTTTTCTATATTTTTAAAAAATATTAAATTTTCTGTGCAACAGAGGGAGTATTTTAATACACAGACTTTCAGAAATCGTAAGTTTTACAAAACGTTTTAGTAAACGTGTAATCGTCAAACGTAATAACTAAATTAGTGTTTAATAAATTACATGTTTTACCCTTTTCTTATTTCCCCCAAATCTATCCCTTCACCATCCTTCTCCTTCCCCAAAAAAATATTTAGAACCCTAAATCTCTTCCATGGCCACTTTCATTATATGTAATCGTTAATGATCTTTTTCGTTATCTTCTATTTTAACTGATGCTGATCAATCATACCTCTAGAAGCTCGGAAAGGTCGTTTTTGTTCCAGAGATTCAAGAGTCAAGACATTATCTACAGGCTCGTATCTGAGATTTACGACTCCAGTGATTACTACTTTCAGATAGGACTCAGTCCCTAACTTTTCCTCTGATCTTTGCCGTGACAGAGATGGTGACAACTACGACGGTGATGTCAGTAACTTCCCGGTGGGCAATCAGACGGCCGTGCTAAAATCCGAAGAAAAACGAGAAGCAGCGACACCGAGTCAAAGGATACCTCGTTGAGGACTCATTTTTCTCTCCGTTATGTTATATATTTTGGCTGTTGTCCTCTCTTCAATTACTGATTGTATCTTCGTTCTCATTTAAAAACAGAAACAAAAAAAGATTGTAGTCATTGATAGTGATATGTAATTCCTTTCTCTTGCTTGATAATATGACTGAGCGAGTAAAAACAAGGGCAGGACTTCTGTTACGGCGGAGGAAGGTAGGTATTTCAAGATTTGACAGCGGAGGCGGCTGAAGATCTCGAGAGGAAGAGAGGAAGAGAGAGATTAGAAAAATTAGGGTTCTAAAGAATTTGGGGGAGAAATCGATTTGGGGAAAATAAGAGGGGACAAATCTCGTGTTTTTGTTCCACTTAA
This sequence comes from Noccaea bulbosa, assembly GCA_900406535.1. Classification (NCBI taxonomy): domain Eukaryota; kingdom Viridiplantae; phylum Streptophyta; class Magnoliopsida; order Brassicales; family Brassicaceae; genus Noccaea; species Noccaea bulbosa. Next base: position 5,167 of record OVBJ01000245.1, on the reverse strand, counting down.
GCGCACGTGGTTTATTAATTTAATCACAGCGTTTAAAAATTAAGCGTTTACTAAAACGTTTCGCCAAACTTTCGATATTTGAAAATCTGTGAATTAAAATGACAACGTAAAATAGTTTACGTATTTTTCTGGCAATGTTAAAAGTTTGTGGTTTTTAAAAGCAAATTTAAATAAGTTCAGGTTTTTTTAAGGGTTTTTCCCTTCTGTGAATGATTGTTTGTTTTCTTTATTTATCATATTTTTTGTTATTTTTTTGGTAAAATTTTTTAACCAGGTTATTTTTCTGTTGGCTCAGATAGACCATGTGAATGCTTCGATGGCCAATGGGAATCGAACTTTTTGTTATTCTTCTTACAAAGTTAACATAAGATTCTCTGGAGTTCTTACGAGTTTCTGAATACAAGAGGGAACCCTAGTGTGATTTTCACTTGAATTGAACGATCGGTCTACGCTGTATGTTTATTGTTTTTGTTTGAATAGTTTTCGGCCTCTATGAGGTTTACGTTTTTTAGTTGAGTACTTGTTTGTTTTTTTTTTTTATTCTTAGTAACATTGTATTATAAAAAACGTATGGATTAAACTTTTTTTTGTTAGTATTGAACTTAGTGTGTACTAACCAGTTAACCAGTTATGTAGAAAACTATGAATCAGTATTGTGAGAATATTTCACATCGGAAATATAGATGAGATATATAAGGGACTGAAGCCTCTCCACCTATTGCCAATTAGTTTTAGGTTGGATGCCAAAGAAACTTAACATGGTATCAGAGCCCGAACACACGCTGCTCCACCCGAACCGAATCGATATGGCCCGTGAAAGAGGCCCGATTATTCTGACCCAAAATTGATATCCTATAATGGGATATTGTCGAGACTAATGGCTAGACGGGTCAATTGGTTTTAGGTTGGATGCCAAAGAAACTTAATAAGTATAATTAGGGCGAACTTTTGCGGAACATGTTTGGATGAAACATTTGTTTGAAAATTTTTTGACTATGCAAATAAAAGTAGTGCTTGTGAAGAAATAAACTGGAACTTGGATATTACCAAATAACATTGCATAAAATGATTAACACACAAATTAATGAAATATGGTTTCGATAGTAAATTGATGTAAGAAAAACCAAAACAATTGTAAAATAAAATGAGAATGTCATGACAATTTTTTTTTGTCTCACACTTCAAGCTTTTATAGCTTCTGTTTTATTTAATATTATGTAGATTTTAGCCTACAATTACTGAGACTAGCTAGTCGCCAGGTGGGCCAGGTGGGGTGGGCAAGGATATCGGCATTCACATCGAGCGTTACTGAGACTAGCTAGTCGCCAGGTGGGCAAGGATATCGGCATTCACATCGAGCGTTACCAACGCATTTGCATATAAAATATATTAAGTTAGCAGCATCTGTGTGGAACTTAGCCGTAGATGGGTGGACTCTTGCTTCTTTATTGCAAAAAGCATCAGTGCACCCACCAGGGTACGGTACCTTCACGTGACATTAATCTTTGGCTTGCACATCTAGAAAAAGAAAAAAAAAAATTGTTGAAGGGTATATCAAAATTTGGAGATAAACAATTAGTAGAATATAAAATTTATTATTTAAAAAAATATATTATAACTCTTTCTTTTTGTTCTTTTATTTCAAATGAAAACTAAAGTATATCGCTAGATTACCTTCAACATGATTTAGAAGAAGTGACATGACAATCAAAGAAACCATGAACATAGAAGTAGACCTCATATCTCAATGTTGATTATAGAAATTCTGTTTTTAGTTGTGAAAAAGTTGTAGCAAGTAAGTGTTTTTATAGCTGTCAACATCCATCATAAATATACGTAATACATTCTAAATATAATTATTTTCACCAAAAATGGAAAAGAAAAGAGAAGAACAAGCTAGAGTCAGTGCAACGAGAATGATCATTCTTTTTTATAAATTAGATTTTGAATTATTCATTTGATTTCCTAATTTTCTGTATTAATTATGGATTATTTAAAATCCTACTGGAAAAAATCAAAATAAATATGAGAACAAATTCATTTGTGCCATAAAAAGATATTATGTCATTTTTAAACCGTATGATATATTATATTTTACTGCAAGTTACTAGCCCAATTAGAAAGACAGATTGAAATTGGACAAGCTAACTATTCCACTTGAATTGGAAGCCGTCGAAGAAAGCGATGGTCAACTAACTAATGTCTCCTGCAACGTTCAACAAGGCCCTCGGTGATAGAACCATAGAAGCAGATAACAATGCCACGTATATCTTAAACTTATGCCGATTAGGACGGTTAACGTGATTCAAGATGTTTTTTGTAGGATGCATATATACAGATAATCGGTAAAATTGTTTTCATTTTTAAATTACACATTATTTCTATGCTTAAATTTATGAATGATTTTTTGTTTTCTTTATTTATCATATTTTTCGTTATTCTTCTTACAAAGCTAACATATATTCTTACGAGTTTCTGAATACAAGGAGCAAACCAAATGTCATAAATTCTAAATTGGCAAACAGAATGTCTATGGTGGTAATACTAATTCTAACAAATTATGTTGCATTAATGTAACATACTTTGTAAACCGTGCAAGTGCACTTTACTAGAACATGGAATACAATAGCAAGATTAGTCCACTTTTTGTGGCACTAATCAATTTACTAATCAATTACTGTTCATTTGCTAATTAACTAATCATTGAGCATAGACAATCACGTCCATCAAGTTCACTAATCATCTTAACATCAACTTTTATTGGTTATTGAAGAAAAGCTAATTTGAGATTTACTCTTAACACTTTTCAGGCAATGAAATTTCTATGATATAGATTTCATTAATGATCAAGTCAAATACTAGTATCAAACACTTCTCAAATATAGGATAAAAAGAATCCAAGCCTAACCATAATCAGTCAATCATCAAACCATCATAATCTACTAAACCCATAACCCAAAAGAACAAGAATTACATCATCTAGTATCTACACATAGCTAAAACAAAAGTGAAAACAGATAGAGATTACAAAAAAAAAAAAAAAAAAAAACGGAAAGAGATCAAGGAATATCTTGATGAGTTCAAGATCCCAAAACAATCATGTTTTGGATCCAAAAGAGGCAAAAAAAAGACATGCCATTAATCTACGTGTACAATAATAAACGAGAAGATCGGGGATTTGTATTCGGTTTCCATTTGAACAAATTTTAACAAAGCTGCTATGCGTTGCATAAAACTAACATTGTACGTAATAGATATGAAGTGACTGTAGCGTGGTGATCAAGTCAAACATGTGGATAGCGGAACTAGAAGAAAGATGCGGCGGAGCTGGATCACTGAGAATCCTCAATCTCAGGAACATGTTCGTCTCCGTTCAGATACCTAATAACCATTCCCATCGAAGGCCGAGACACAGGTGTTTGATGGCAACAGAGCAATCCCACCGCCAGAGCCACCATTGCCTCTTCACCGTCGTAACCAGATCCCAGTCTCGGATCGACCGCGCCTAGAATGTCACCGCTCCCTTGAAGCTCCATGACCCAGTCCGCGATGAAAAAGCTGATGGAACCCTCCTCAGTCGGGGTCCTCCCGGAGACCATCTCCAACAGCAAAACACCAAACGCAAAGACGTCAGAAGCGGCAGAGTAGTTTCCGCTGCGAGTGATTTCTGGCGCCATATAACCATACGTGCCCATGATAACTGTGGTTCGAGATTGAGATCCCCGTTCGTAAAGCCTCGCGAGCCCGAAATCACCCAATCTAGGGTTCATATCGTCTTCAATGAGAATATTGCTGGGTTTCAAGTCACGATGAACCACAACCTGGTCCCATTCCTCGTGCAGATATTTCAAACCAGAAGCGATTCCTTTAGCAATCTGGAAACGCTCGTCCCAGGTCAAAACGGCGCCGCCTCTATAGAGCAGCGACTCTAAAGTCCCGTTAGGGATGTAGTCATACACAAGCAAAAGGTCTAGTTTATGCTTGCACCAGATTTTTGTGGCTCAAATTTCCCAAGCTCTCAATCTCCGCTATAAACTCCCGAACCCCTTGCCTGCTGTTTGGTGTTATCTTCTTTGTTGCGGATTCGGCCTCGATGCTAACTCCGATTTCACTCAATCGCTCAAAGAAAGGAAGAACATGCAAGAAGAAAAGTAAAAGGAGCACACAAGATTTGGTTACCCAGGAGTTCCTTTCGTACTCTCCTGGGGCACGGCTTCGCCGGCATATCACTAAGGTTGCTCAGTCTCGAGCTTTCACGATTACAACTTGTGATCTCTCTCTCTCTCTCTGATCTGTTACAACAAGCTTTTCCCAGATCGTGATAATAGAGAGAAGAAGGAGATATGGTTTTATATCTTAACCATTTACAAGATAACTCTCACGTGCTCTTGATTACTTACACGGTTTAGCTAGACCAGCTGAAACCTTCTCTTTCAGAGTGAGTCACTCTTATAATTGAGATATATGACACTTCTTCTACATTCTTGACAGCGATCTGATTTTGATCAGACGAAGAAGATGAGATGATGCTTCCTCTGAAAACGGTTCCGAATCCTCCCCTTCCGATAATCCTGTCCTCCTTGAATCCATTGGTTGCCGAATAAAGATCTTTGTATCTGAACTGGTGAGGGTGATTGATTTCCCATTCTTCGAGAATATCTCCTTGTTGCAGTCGCTTCTTGTATATCACAAAGGTGCAAAATAGCGCCAGCAATATCAGCGACACGATCGAGAGAGCCACGATCAGAGCCGTGTTCTGAGAACTGGAACCTCTCTTCTTCTTCGTCAGATTCCGAGGCGGACGAGGAAGCTCCGAGATATTCATCGTGGCTGCCACGGGATGGTCTCCACCACTGGAAAAACTCCAACCCATGACGTAGTGATAACTTATAAGCTCATGGCCCCCTGTTGCTGCCGTGAATCAAACGAACATATCGTCTTGCACGATCTGCGACAGCTTCGGTACATGTTTCGAGATCAAAGGCCTCGTGGGCTTGGACTTGAGACTGGCTGGGTAAACGGTCACGTTCAGCGTTTTGGTGGGTCCGTCGTACTCCACATCTGCTCGGATCGGGTCACCGCTCTGAAGCGTGAAATCCTCTTTACGGTCAGGATGGTGAAGATGCAGCTGGATTGACGCAGATCGTGAATCAGTCAGGAAGTGCAT